>JAMKCH010009847.1:0-154561 GCA_023653785.1 Ophioderma brevispina | reverse complement strand
AGAAAAATATTCTCCAAAACTTCGAGAAATACCTCAAAATGATACTACAATGAATTGTACTAATAATTAAATAGTGGTGCTTTATTTCTGGCCAGCCATCGGCTTCAAATATCCATATAATTCATCGTATTCATTGCTCCAGGTAAAAACAAAATTCGGACTAGCGAACCTATTTTGAACTTCGGAATAACGAACACGGTATTGGGTTCGGAATAACGAAACCCTATTCAATATCGGAATAATGAACCTTTTTTGAGATTCGAAATTGCGAACCCTGGTTTAAAGGTTAGGAATAGCGAACCCTTTCTAAGATTCGGAATAACAACCCTTTTAAGCTTCGGAATATCAACCTTCGGAATAACGAACCTTCGGAATAATAACGAACCTTCGGATATCGAGATTACCCCCAATAAACGAATGGTCGCCCAGTTCTGTACTGAGGAAGACGCTGGGTCGCGCCCATTATTATCCTTACATTGGCTGCGAGTCCGTATTTTATTAATATTTGGTGGGCATGGAAGTTCGTTTCTCGGTACCTACTTCTAAAGACGAGCAGAGTGGACGACGATATAACCCATGTATTCGAAAAGACAATGATTACAGGTATGTTTATGCATTTAGATTGCTCACGCCCACACTCGCAAATTTACTCGGACAAACCAAAAATTGTCTTCCAAAACACGATGGCTGGCAATGCATTAGTGTTTTTCTGGGGGATGTCATCAGTTGATATAAAGGACAAATCTACTTTGGCAAAAATAAAAACAAGCTTTGAAAAGTAATTTTGAGGGAGATAGCTGGAAAATTGCAACCGTGAAACTAGATTGTTATCCAGGGAAACAAAAACAAGGGGATCCGGGAGTCCGTAGATGATTATGCAGCCGACATTGTTAAAATGTCAAACATTACAAAAAGGGGAGACTGATCAGATTTCCACATTTGTTAGAGGCCTATTGCCATCGATTAGGCCTTTTGTATTTTAGGGAGGAATTTGTATTCTGCCACCACAATCCTTCAACATGCAGTATTCCGTTTTGAGCTGCCGATTCATAGGGGTGTGGCGGACAATACTAAATTCTTTCCGTTTGTTCAGACAAATTATTGAACCCATCTGAATATTTCTGAACTTCAATGACATCTGGAGTATCAGAAAAAAACGGGTATCTGGTTTTAAAGGATTTCCATATGCATCTTGTTTCGAACTTACATGACGCCTGATATGACCTTGTTTAAAATCAATAACATACAATAGGTCTTTCATTACGCACAAAGCGATGGGAAGTACCACAGGGTGTACCAACAGGGGGGAAGGCGATTGATTTGAATTCCACTGGCTTTGTCTCAATCGCCAACGGTAACCTTGAGCTATCGTTTGGGTGGAAAGAATTAGATTGTGCCACCCACCCTTGAATTCGGGCAGCAGAACGGAATAACTGCATGTTGACGGATGTGGTGGCCGACAGAATACTAAATTCCATCCCTACTAGTGTTATGCCTGATTTAACATATTGTCCATGGTTCGGAGGACATTGAAACTGATTTTGATGATCAAGTGTTTATATCGGATCGGCGGCCATGGTGAGTAATCAAAACACTAAGGGCTTAGTCGATACTGTTTTCCTCAATTAATTAAAATTGACCATGATTATCTGCAGTCTTTTGCATCTTTTCGCGTACAGTTTTGGCGTCTCGTCCTCGCGTACGGAAAGTGCGTACCGCAAACACAATCAATTGGGATTATCTGGTTTTGTTGTGCTTTTTGAATAAATCATGTAAAAAGTTTAGTGCCTATGAGAATAGCGCGGAATCTCGCCCAGCCGTTATTCTTGGCAGAAAATTATTGTCTCAAATAAGGCCAAGTTAGATTTTGATACCCAAATTTGCGGGTACAAAAAAAGAGTCAATTGCGTGTCATTAAAAAACAAGAGATTCCACCTCATTCACATCGTTGTCGTGCTAGAGTAACAAACACGCTCCCGTTAGGCACGGTTTGGATATGTAAAGGTGGGCGTAGGATCACTGCTCTGGGAATTTTACTTAGTGTTATCTAGCCTCCATTTTTCTGATTAAAGATATTCTTTGATTTTCATTTTGAGAAAAAGATTTCTCGCTGGAAAAGTACTTTGTTTATGATAAAAAAGAGAGCATGGATTCCCCTAGGGTTGTTGTGCAAGGTGCACCTGTTAGATAGATTGCACAAGGAGAAATGGGATTCCCAAGCTTAAACTTAGAAACTGGGTTTGCTTGTTTATGCTTTAAAATCAAACATGTTCTAATGATTCTGACTGTGGGATTCCCCATGAAGTTAAATGTTAAATGATTGCAATTCGAATGATGTAATTTTTTTGTGAAAATCTGATGACAGTGCTAGTTTATTTTTTATGCATGATGCTGTGGTAATTCTATTTTAAGACTTGGAAAACGTTTGTGAATGATGTATACGTAGAGTTCAAGTTGTTAGATTTTGCCAGCAGCCAGAGTAGCTAGAAGCTATAGCTAGTTTTGACCTGCAATAATTGCAGACCTTACTTTGTGCCAGGATTTTGTTATATTTTTCAATTCCACGTGAGCCAGGTGCTATAATTATTCTACATGCCGTCTTTGAAGCCAGAATGCTGGGAATCAAATAGGTTCCAAATTTTGGACAGATATTAAATCGTGGTGATTATCCTGGACTGATATACTGTGGAATATTGTGTCGTCGAGGGACGTGTTTAACCTTGTCATCTTTAACCTTGGACAAAAGTTATCTTCAGGACTGAGCAGATTCTCTTGGAATTTACCTGAAGGATTTTTTAAGTGTGACTTTGCATGCTGTCATTTTTTGGAGTCTTCGCGGGGATGACATATCATAGTTGAACTGCAACACTTCTTTTGGACATTAAGTATTAATCTTATAAATTGTGTGTAATTTTACTATATATGTAATGGTGTTTTGGACCTACCAAATTCCTGAACCAAATAGATTCTGATTCAACTCTGATTCAAATCATTTTGTGCACAAGGGTCCTTCATATTTGTGTTTTGAAAGGTATTTTCTTTCTGACCTTTGACGTCTACGAGACATAACAGAATTGGGGCTCGTCTTCGGGAATGAATTGAGATAAAATTGACCTTAAATTGTTCAGAACTTCACACCGAAAAAGTGTGATAATATTTTAACATTGGCACATTTCGATACAAATTTCTTGTGTATTACATGTACTTCCATTGTAGTTTGAGTTCAAGTTAGGATTATAACGGTGTGGTAGAGTTCAGTCCCAATCGGAGTTTAATCCAGAAGAGTTTATTGGGCAAATAAACTTGGGAGAAGTTTGAGCTGAAAAGCCTGAGTTAATGAAATAGCAAGCATTTAGGACTTGAAACAAAGCAACATTCAATGAGAAAGCAAGTTATCAAAAATAATTTTGATTTAAAGTTTGTCCCTGAAGAGTTTGGGTTAGTTCATATTTGGATAGATAGAAGAGGTTTCTGGAACATGGCACCGTTGATGCCAGCCTAAAATTAAAAGCGATTGAAATGAAATGCAATTGAAAAAAGTCTATTGGAGATGGAACAAAACAAAAAGAAATGGAAATGCAACAGAACGAAAAGGAAATTGAATTAGAAACAGAAAAGTGCAAATGCCAAAAGAAATGCAACAGAAGAAATGGGAATGCAAAATGAATGAAACAATAAATATATTATCAATAGATAGAAGATGAAATTGGAGTTATATCTCGATTGAAACAAACAGATTAGATGAAACAAAAAGAGCTTGAAGCTCAGTTAGAGTAGAAAAATTGAAACACAGGCTAGCCTCGTCCAGACTCTCCATCCCTCGGTTATTTGATGCGGCGAAACTATTCACCTGGTTTCCAAAGTTTCCGGCACAAGAGTCGACAAGTACTTCTTAACTACACTTTGAGAAAATTTGCCATAGCTTTAAATGCCCAAGGAGTCCTTGGACCCTGCTGCTACGTCAGTTTTCATTGTTAAAGCCCGAGAAATATACTCGGCCATGTCATTAGACGCATGTCGTGATTATGATCAGTTTAATCAGGCATGCGCAAAGCATATGAATTGGTGCCAAAGGCATATAGACAAAATTCAGGTCTTGTCAGAAAAAGGATGCCCAGACCCATGTTGAATTTGCCCGTGTAAAGGGCAATGTTGATCGCTGGCTTCCTCAAAAGAAGTTGGGCAAAATTTTGGACAACTTAAGGGAGTTGTGTTAGTTGAAGATTTCAAACAGTGTCTACATTCCGATCTTCAAAACACATCTGGATGAAACAAAATTGACAGTTTGCGTGAAGCAGCCGTGAAGGCCGATGACTATGCTTTGACACATAAGCTGAGCAATACTATATAGTAGGCCTAGCCAAGAATATACTAGGTACAACAAATACAACAATAAGTCGGGTTCTAACAAAGCATCTAATGGTTGCTCTCAGGAGGGGAAATCCCAGTCGGGTTCCCATGAAAAGGGTGGTAAAGAAAGTAATGGTGCTAATCAAAAGCATGGGATGGGACCCAAATCACAGCTCACATGCAATCACTGTAAGAAGCCAGGACATTTAAAGTCAAGGTGTTGGGAGCTACATGGCTATCCACCCAAAAAGGAGGGAGCCAAAAGTGAGTCAAAACCAATAGGTTGTGCAGTTACTTTGAGGTCAAAAGTTCATTCTTCTGTTCAGAAACAAATTCTACAAAAGGGAATTGACACAGAAAAAGGGATGACTTTAAGCCTTTTGTTTTGGAGGGATTTGTGTCACTTTCAGGTGATAGTTTAGATCCAAAACCCATTACAATCATGCGGGACACGTGCTGTGCACAGTCTATGCTATTGGAAGATGCACTTCATTTGATATTGAGAGTTCCACAGGAACTAGTGCATTGATTCAGGGGATAGGTATGGATTGTATTAGTGTCCCTCTTCACAAAATGAATTTGAAATCAGATTTGGTTTCTGGAACTGTCAGTCACAATTGGTGTTAGACAAGGACTCTCAGTAAAAGGGGTATCCATGTTGTTAGGGAATGATTTGGCAGGGGGAAAGTACTCCCAGATCCCATAGTTTCCCAGGTGCTTGATGAGGAAACCGACATTTTCCCAGCATGTGCAGTAACTAGGTCAATGACCAGAAAAGCCTCACAGAAAAACAGTGAGCAGGTGATGAGTCAAAATACTCATACATATAGGAAGAGCGTTGAGGATGACTTGGTCCCAAATTTAGAGGATACTTTTCTCTTAAGATTAGATAAATTTGGAGGTCATCTTCCCTCTTCAGGGGAGACTAAATTCCCAAGTATTGAAAATCCAGCCTCTGAGCACAAACAAAGTGACAAGCTGGTAAACATGAAAATCCAGCCACTACCATTATAGAGTTTGGACGGTACAGGGACCCCTTTAAGCCATTACAAGCTAGTACATGAGCACCAAAGTGCCAAGCACTTAGGAAGTTCGGTGAAGGGCATTGACGGAACGTAAGCCGAGCAAATTCCGGTGTATGTTTCTACAAGCAAAACGGTGCCTCAATGAGAAAATGGCGGCCACCCTATGCACTTGTAGATGAGGAATAGAACGTTGTGGCATCAAATTTTAGTGCCAAAGGTATACCCATAGGGAAAAAAGTATAGGCAAGCCCATGATGCCATGGCAGGACAATAGGTGTGAGAAAAACACATTACAGAATTAGGAGTCATTTTTGGTGGCCTACACTCAGAAAAGATGTGTCTGAGTACTGTAAGACTTGTCACACCTGTCAACTGTGGTCACTCCCAATCAGAAACTCCGATCTGCTCCCGTTGCACCAATAACCAGCATTTGATGAGCAATTTGAGTAAAGGGTTTTAATAGATTGCGTAGGACACTCTCCAAATACCAAGTCAGAAATTCGTATTTACTGACATGACCACATGTGTGCTTCCACCAGATTCCCTGAGGCTATACCCTTGAGAATATTAGGGCACAGAATATTTTGACAGCTCTAACCAAGTTTTCACATTAGTAGGCCTTCCAAAATCAATTCAGTTCTTCAGCATAAAATGTCATTCATCATGTCAGGTTGTTCCAACACGTCAAGACCAGTTGGGAATTTGCCCATTACAGTTTTCTTCAGCAAGCATACCACCCAGATCCCAGGGGGCCCTAGAAAGGTACACCACCAACATTGAAAAACAATGATCAAACTATTGTTTTGAATTTGAGAGGGATTGGGATGAGGGAGTTCATCTCCGTTTATTTGCTACCAGGGAGGCCTGTACAAGATTCATTAGGATTCAGTCCATTTGAATTGGTGTTTGGTCACAAATTAAGGGACCATTGAAACTACTGAAAGAAAGTGGTTGTGTGAAATCCTGATGTGAATTTGCTAGTCTATGTGTCTCAATTCAGCAAGAGCTCCAAAGAGCCACTGAACTTGCCAAACAAATCTCAACAGAGCCAGGCAAAAACGGAAACATTGTTGACAAAGATGCCAGGATCAGAGTATTCAAACCAGTTGACAAAGTTTTGGCACTTTTTCCATTACAAGGCATCCTTTGTGCAAGCCAATATTCTGGACCATATGAGATGAGAACAAAAGTGCCTAGACCTTGACTATGTGATCAAAATACCAGGTAGAGGTAAAGTCGACGTTAAGTCACAGAAATACACATGCTCAGAGTCTAATGAAAGAGATGATAACATTAAGCCTGCGTGTGTATATCAACAGTGTTAGTATGAGTGGTGCAAATGATGCCCTCACAGAGTCAGTACGAACAGGTAGCACGTAAACACAGAAAATGATTATGTTGTCAAATGCAAATTCTGACATACTTGCCATTTAGAAAAACATATGTCATCTCCTAAAAGGTCAACAAGGGAATTGAAAGAATAAGTCAGAATGGAAACATATTTTCCTTTCCTGATGTACCCGGTGAGACAAATGTCATAACCCATGACATTGATGTAGGTGACTCAGACCTCTAAATCCATCAGCTGGCGAACATATTACATGAGGTGAAATATAGACACAAGTTCAATCAGGAGGTCCCGCCAACATGCGTTATTTCTTGTACACAGAAGACAATACAAGTGTCATAATGAGGTTGGTATACTGGGAAGGAGGGTGGGAAGGGTGGTGGGAAACTGTGGGGGGACGTATGGGGAGTGTGGGAGGATTGGGTGGGACACTCGCTGTGACCTCAATAGCTGGTCCAAAACGCTCGGAAAATGTCCGATTTGAGGTCCAAAATACCTTTTCATGATAAATATGTATTATTGTGCGTAATGGTCCACTACTATCTAAGTTGGTCTAATATGACGTGAAAGGGTTTTTGGGGTTAAAACACGAATTACCAGCGACGAATTTTAAGTTTTTAAAAAGCGTGGTCTCTGAGTGTAAGAATCTCACAAAATTTTAAAGCATCCCAAATCAATAATTGAATTATGTGCTACAAAAAAGTCTGTGTACCGTTTACTACTCTGTTTTAAGACAGCGAAGACCACGGAAAATGTATAACGTTACATTTACTGGCTAGGAATTGTTGAATTCTCATATGCTATAACGTGGGGCTGGTTTCCATCGATTTGACCTGCAGATGTGTGTAGGGAATGTGGACAATGGGAAGGTCGTTTGCCTATTGTAATATTGTGAAGCCCATGAAAATGACCGTCCCAACAATTTTATGTGACACACTAGTATTGGGTGACCGGCCGACTAACTGGACAATGGAATTGTAGAAAGAGCAATAGTGAATGGAGCTCACCATGAATTCTAGTTCCCAAACCTGATGGTTCATTGCGTTTTGTCACAGATTTTCGGAAAGTCAACTTCTGTTCAAACCGACTAATATCCCGATACTCACGGCTTGATGATTGACCATGATAGAGTTGGACAGCCAAATTTGTAACAAAATTTGATTTGTTGAAGGGGTATTGACAAGTTCCCCTCATTGACCATGCCAAAAAATTTCAGCCTTTTGTACACCCGATGGCCTATACCAAATACAAAAGAATGGCATTTGTCTCAAATTCTGCCGCAACATTTAAAAGATAGTTGAACAGAGTAGTGGCAGAATGAAAATGTGAAGCCTATGTTGATGATGATCCTTGTTCTACAGCGAAACATGGGAAGAAACATGAGCCACTCCATCAAATTGTTTGAGAAATTATCTCAGGGAGGTTTGACTGTGAATCTGGTGAACAGTGAATTTTGCCATGCCAATGTCCACATAGTTAGGGCATGTTGTAGGACAAGGGCAAATTAAAATAGGCAATCATGCCAAAAGTTGAAGCAATTGAGAAATTCCCACACCACAGAGCAAAAGAGTCTCATGAGGTTCTTAGGTATGGTCGGGGTATGTTACAGAAAATACTGTTCAAATTTCTCAAAAAATTGATGGCCGCGGACAAACCTTCTGAAGAAAAATGCAAAATTTTGTGGTCAGAGCAATGCCAAAAAGCATTTGAGAAAAACCCGAGTCCTTTTTGTACTATTCGCCAGTTCTGATTGCGCCGGACTTTCAGAAACACTTCAAGTTGGCATTTGATGCCAGTGATGTATGCTGTGTGGAGTTCTCAAATGCAGCAGATTAAAATTATGTAGATCATCCTGTAGTTTTATTTCTCTAAGAAGTTTTACAAACATCAAAAAACTACTCACACTTGAGAAGAATGTCTTGCATTGCTATGTCATTGCAAAATTTGAAGTGTAACTGATTAACAACCGTGCACCCAGTTCTAGTGTAAATGGATCACAATCCGTTGACTTTCATCCACAATATGAAAACCAGAAATCAGAGACTTGTCAGTGGTAGTTTATACTCTACAAAATATCTGGACAAAGACATATCCAAAGGAACCGAAACTGGTTCTTGCGACGCCTTGTCCAGAGCTGCCTAAATGTTTGTTCAAAATTTAGTAATTACAACTTGTAATATAGACGTGTAAAGCAGCATGCAGAACATTATAAAAAGTGTAAACTTGCCTGTGTAACTGTAATGACAATTACCAGCAAATGGTTAAAACTTAGGTAATATTTGGAAAATGTTCATTTGAGTCAAGTATTTTTTTTAAGGGGGAGGATGGTATATAGCCTCCATTTTTCTGATTAAGATATTAATGTTGATTTTCAATTTTGAGAAAAAGATTTCTCACGGGATTCCCCATGAAGTTATAAATGTAATGATGCAATTCAGATGATGTATTTTTGGTGAAATCTGATTTGACAGGGCTAGGTTATGTTTATGCAATATGCATGATGCTGTGGTAATCTCTATTTTAAGACTTGGAAACTTTGTGAAATGATGGTGTAAAGCAAGGGGCAAGTGTTCATTTGCCAGCAGCCAGATAGCTAGAAGCTATAGCTAGTTTGACTGCAATACTTGTCAGACCTGTAACTTGGGCCAGGATTTATTATATTTTTCATTCACGTGAGGCAAGGTGCTATAATTATTCTACTCTGCCGCTTTGAAGCCAGAAGTGCCGGGCAATCAAAATAGATGCCAAATTGTTGGGACAGATAGAAATCGTGGTGATTATCCTGGACTGATATCTGTGGCATATTACTGTCCGTCAATTGACTTGTTAACCTTGTCATCTTGAACTGCTGGACAAAAAGTTATCCTTCCTGACTGAGAATATGCCCATGGAATATTGCCTGAGGATTTTTAAGTGTGACTTTGCATGCTGTCCATTTTGGAAGTCTTCGCTGTGAGGACATATCATCGTTGAACTGCAACACTTCTTTTGGACATTAGTAGTAAGCTTAGAAATTGGTGTAATTTTTAATACTATGTAATGTTGTTTTTTGGGGCATACAACTTTTGAACCAAATAGATCTGATTCAAATCATAATATGTTATATAAAATTCAGATCACTTGTGTGCACAAGCTCATCATTTGTTTTGAAAGGTATTTCTGCCTTACGTCTACGAGACCTAACAGTAGCCAATGCTGTTTTGACAATGAACCTCGTGAAAATAAACACAAAACTGTTTCTCACACAAAACTGCTTGTGTTAAATCCAGCAAAAGAACCCAGTTGATTTATCCGCGTTCTAAGCTGGTACCTTACGTTGGTAAAGAATGATGAAGTTTTTCCTTTTACTGATATTAGATGACACTATAGATGACACGTATGTAAAATGCTGCAAACTCATGGATTCCAAGGTACGTGAAGTCCTTTCTCAAGTTAACTTTGTGATTACCATGTCTCTGAACGTTGATTCACGAAAGATTACGGAACCTTATAATCTGAGTGTTGATGTTGTTCCAAACCAAAGACAGCCCAGAGGAGATATACAAAAAGAACATGTCATTAGGACTGGGTGATCATCATCCACCAATCAAATGCCGTCCTTATAGGCCAACAACCTCATATTCAAACTGACATTAGTCAGGTGGAAGTTGTGCCTCACAGCCTGAGGATGGAAATGGAGTACAGGACTTTTATATCGATAGTTTTTAGTTCAATTAGGACTAAGCCAATATTGTTTGAAGGGTGTGCAAATTTGGTGCAGTGTGCATTTTGAAAATCCAATATGGCGATTCCATGTCCAAAATCACTGAAAAATCATGAAAATAAAAGTATTCATTGAAAGAGACATTTTTTTGTGGTACTCCGCGGGTTGGTACGCCCGCGGAAGTGTTAATATGTAAATTGTTTTTGTTTTTTTAAAAATATATAAAATTGGTTATTTTTTTTTACTTTGTCATTACATGCCTCAAAAATCCAATATGGCACTCACACAGTCAAATAGCGCTCGGAATCATAAAATGATTCTTAACTCCTCCAGTATATATATTTATGATATGCAGAATAATCCTAAACACATAAAACATGTTCTGCAGGTGCCAAAACTGTTCCAATTAACACAAATCTCAGGTGTTATTTTAACACCTCTAGAATTCATTTCGAACACATCCGGACACGCCAAGATTAGTGTTTCCACATTTTGCATGTAGAGGCTTGTATCTAGGTCTATATGTATGGTTAGTGCTTTACATTATGAAATTTATGTATTTGGAACTAGAAACCCTTAGTTGGCAGTATCTGTAATCGAATTTTTTTTTTATATTCAAGATGGCAGCCAAGATAGCCGACTTTAAAAATACTTAAAACTTATATTAGCTCTATATTATATGTAGTTACATAAAGTAATAGTATTATAAAGGTGTAAATGAATGTATGGGATAAGTATTTAACAATTTGACATCCTTATCTGGCATTTTTGTTCCGTTAACATGCAAAAATTTTAAGAGGGGAGCAATATGGTTGGCCTTTTAGCTTTATTAAAACCCTATAAATGACGATACATTGTATTGTATTAGTTATAGCATCCAAAATGATTATTAAAGTTTAAAGTTCATGAGTATTTGGTATTTTTGTTTTGACAACATGCTAAAATCAAAATGCGCGGCCACATAATATAATATATGACATTGTAGGTTTTAAAGATCTGAAAGGCACCACCCCCCCCCGTCATTATTGGCTGCCATCTTGATTGGTAGCATGGTAAACACATTCGAATGACCAGAGATGAGTTCCTACTGGGTAGAGAACTAGAATTATGCCTCTATCACAAATACTTGATGATTATGGGTCAATGGATGATTCGGGGCATATTGGATTTCGGGGTGCATATTGGATTTGATGGTAAGTTGTGCTCAAATCAAATCAAAAAACATGTCCAGTAGATTCCTCTGGTTTTAAAACCTGGATATAGATCATAAAAATTATGGCCCATTTGAAGAATTGAGGAGTGGTAGCGGCCATATTGGCTTTCTAGAATCCCACTGCACGAAATTTGCACACCCTCCAGAAATTATTGGCTTAGGTCTTATTAACAAAATCGATCGATAGGAAAAAGTCCGTACCCATTTCCAACGGCACCCACAATTCCTCCTGACTACATCCGTAAAAAGTTAATCAGATGTGATGACGGTTAGTCCGGGAATCCACTAGTAGTTGGAGCTTCCTGTTGTTATGATTCCAAAAACTGATGGGTTCTGTGTCAATATGAAACCCCTAAATAAGATCACGTAGAAGGACATTTTCCCCTCCCTCACATAGATGATGCGTTATATAGTTTAGGTTCAACAAACCTCAATATTTTTCCATCTTGACTTGGCACGGATTTGGCTTAATATGGACTTCAAGAAAGTTCAAAAAAAGTGTGTTTTGTTACCCAAGAGGATGTATGAATATTTAATTTTATGCCTTATGGGTTTCAAAGAGTCATGCATGAGGTCTTTAGAGGTTTAAATTGGAAATTTGTGAAACCTGATGATATCTACGTCTTTCCCATTCTTCGATAGCAGCTGGGCCATCGAAAAAGGTTTTTCAAAGATTGGAGAAAGACAAACTTGAAGTCAAGCCCAAAAATGTACATGGCTCGAGAACAGGTACGTATTTGGGGGACATTGTCAGGAAAGACGGTGTCGTAATGATCCAGACAAAAGTAAGTTGGGTCAAGGGTATACGGTCCAACTAAGGTATCTGAATTCGTAATATCTGGGTTTGTAGGTTACTACCGGAAATATATCAAAGACTACTCTAAGATAGCTGAACCCTTGACAAATCTCACTCGAAAAGATGTTCCTTGTTTGGACAAAAGATTGTTCAAAGCATTCGAAAAAATTGAAAACACCATTGATAGAGCCTCAATTCTTGCCTTACCCTCGTTTTGATTGGCACAGAGTTTATTTGCAAACTGATGCCAGCCACAAAGGTCTTGGAGCTTGCTTGGTTCATCTTGGCACAATTCAGGATGGTAAGGAGAAAGGTATTTGTTATGGGGGTTCGATCTTTACACACTATTCAAAAAACTTACAATACTACTTGAACTTGAAGCTTTGGCAGTAGTTGAGGGTGTTAAAAAGTATTCCGGGGCGTTACCTTCAGACAGATCACTGTGCATTGCAATGGTTGTTTAGTGACAAACGTTAACAGGTCCGTCTAGCACGATGGGTAATGCATGTAATGCAATCCAAGACGGTTTACCCTCTGTATTTTGGATCTTTGTCTCACTAGGTCAATCATATCAACCAATTGGAGATATATTCCGGCCTTCAATTTTTGCATATAGGTCACAACCAGCAGAACATTTCTTGTGGGAATTTAGCCGTTTTTTTTTGTTTTTTTTTTGTTTTGTTTTGTTGGCAGGGAAGCTAGATTACCCGATGTGACACTGATGCAGTTTTGCATCCCCTAGAAAGCATGTGAGAGAACATATCCACCATTTGATTTCACACTAGAAGTGTTTCGGCATTTTCAAAGCAACATGCAGAAATGAACCAAGCTACATGAAATATCGTTATGATGATCGTGGCAATTGATGTACAGTTTCGTGGTGATACAGTTTTTGGTTATACATTCCAGCAACTCAACCCGAATTGTCAAAAAATCATGAGTTCTGGCTGGTCGTACTTTGCTTTAGAACAACGGGCCAGTGAATTTCCGTGTTCGTAACTTGGCAAATTATAAGTTGTGTCGCCCCATTCATGTTACCGAGAATGAAATTTGCCTATAACCGTTATGCCAAACCAAAAAATTTCTACCAAAGATTTTGTTCAAAGAGATCCTCTGGAGGGCGTTGTAGAATCTTGAATTGTCCAATGACTCGTTTGCGCGCCTTTATTGGCATCTCAAGAATCTGATAACTTTGTACCAGTTATACCTTCGCTCCGTTCCCCTAATCGCGTTATGAGGAGAGACATTTTGCGTGGAAGGTACATAATATTACCAGCTTCAATATCTAGTGGCGTGCTTTCCCAAATCCAGGAATACATGGGCGCCGTTTGAGAATCTAATCAAGCTTCCTAGATTCCTGAAAATAATCTGTGACTATACTGGAATGCAAATAAGATGCTTGAGTTTAAATGACTAGTATCTTTAAATTCTGAGAAAGGCGCTGTATGTTATGGAAAGTTTGTCTAAAGTAATGCAATATTTTAACTGTATTATTGAAATAAATAGTATTTCATATGTGTTACCGGGCTTGAGTTCTAATTTAGGCAACTGGGTTCTGCAACGCGGAGTTATTCGCCTCCGTCAAGCAAGAGTTGGATTTGAACAACTGACCTAGATAACGGTAGACTGATCCAGAAGTTTGCTTGAATTACTGAAATTCAACGCGCTACAATGAAATGTTAAGGTATTGAAAATTCTGTCTTTTTCGTCGAATTGTCGTAAGCATTCTCTTTGTATAACCCTCAAAAAGTTTGATTATCATTCTCTTTTATCGGATTATGCGGTGTGAGGAAGCGATCTACAAATACCTTGAAGTAAGGTTGCTGCAGCATTTCATACAAACAACCAATACCTCATTCAATGCAACAATGCTGACTTTAAATTTGGATAGAGATCAAAACCTGAATCATCACAAACACCTTTTTGAAAACCACACTTTGCACTTCAAATCAACAACGCACAGCAACTAAGGTAATGCGTTGTATAGAACACAACAGACTTTACAAAGCATGTGATTTTTACATTTTGCAATCAGTTTTGTGCTGCCTGCTGTGTTACTTAATTTTAATCCCATTTAATTACCTCGGAAATATTACAGAATCACGACATTTGAATCCTAAACTCCTTAATCTTCCTCCCCCATCTGATATCTCCAAACTTCTCATCTAAACCCATTTACAAATTTTTAAAGGAAAAGTGCTTGTCTGGTATCTTCATGCTGTCTTGTGTCGTTACTCGTTCCTCATACCGTCGAACTGATGGATCGCTAAACACTGGTAGTACCTTTAAAATCCCAAAAAATTTTTAAATAATAACTCTTAAAACCCGAGCTAGTCCGCTATTTAACATTACACCGCGAATAAAATCCGCTCTTGTGCACATTCCAGCGGTAGTCCGTATGGCGTCATCTGGCCATAAAGCGAGAAATATGCCCATTGTAAGATGCGTGGTATTCCTGTCTCGTAGGCACAATTCTGGGGTCAGTTTCTAATCACCTCTCATTGGTAGGCACAGCGTGAACAAATCAATGCATAATATGTGTTCTGTTGATCTGCTGTTGACACTTCACTCTGATCATAAAAAACAGCGGTAACTCTTTGGTAAAATGTCCACATTCACAATCTTGCATCGTCTCTTTTTTTATATATATATATAGATATATTTTTTGTATTTGACAACATAGGGAGAGCTGGCACATGTGGCTCAAAGTACATAGTGTTTTTACATTACATCATTCTACATACATAACAAAAAACACTTTTGACAATTACCTAGAGTTCAATTATTCTTACAGATAATTCATCTATTAATATCAATGTACAGTAAGTTACGCCGACTTGCCACTTAGTTACGAAGATGGGTAGATTACCATAACAAAGAGCCCGGTATTTACTACCGTTGTATAATATTTTATATTTCATGCATCGTCATCTTTCTCCGGCACTCGGTCTCTGCCAAACCTCTCCTTATCTAGTGTTTATTCATAAAAGTCATCTGTTTGTTAAGTCGTCCGCACCAACGTCTGTCCATCTTTCGAGTTTGTCTAGTTCGCCATCCTATCTGAAGTCCCTTTCCCCCCATCTCCACAGTTTCTGTTTAGCTCGCCATGTCCGAAGTCCGTCTCCCCATCTTCGTCCAAGACCTTGCCCGAGGCGAAAACCCAAAATTCCTAGTCAGCCGAACCACACGGCGTCTTTAAAACACGTACGGCGGCGTCAGCGTACATACGTACGACGTACTGATTAGCCATCAAATTCTCCCACTTGTTTCGAGTTGCATGTGATTGGCGGTGCCCATATTCATGTGCAACTTTTTGGCTATGCATGAAAACGTTTCATCCTAATTAACCTGCACACAAGCAGCACGTAAAGAGTTAGCCATGCGGCCCGGGGGGGGGGGGGTCTTGGATTTTGGTCGGAACCCATGCCTTTCCAAAAAAGAGGGACTAGCTAGCTTGCAAATGCGGGACACCGCTAGGGTATACAATTCACACTAATCAAGTTCTAGTCCCGCTGGGATCAAATCATTTGTGCTTGTGAGGTTCAATGATACAATAGAAAAATTTAACCTCAACAGATCAGCAATAACCCCATGTGTATTTTTCTTGCGTTAGCATACTGTGTCATTTTTCTTGTATATTAAGAAGTTAAAAGGTATATCTTTTATTCACGTATTTATAACGGTCCCGCAAGGGGTATATTTCACGCAAAATGGTCCCGTTAGGGGTAATTTTAACTGAACACTCCGCCAAAACGGTCCCTTTAGGGGTTTATTTTTTCACTGAATTGTTCCCGTTAGGGTCACCTTCCACAGAACCCTTGAACGAAGTCATGGTACCCCCAACAAACCCTAGAACCCCCCCCCCCCCCCCGTTAATGTGGGTCGCCACCTCGCTTCCGGCAAGAAAGTGGGCATAATATGTTGGCCAGGGATCTATTTATGGAAGGAAACTCTCAGAGCGCATCGACGGCCAAATACAAGGGGGTAGACAATTCCAACCTAAGCACAACCCTATTGAAAAACGGCATCAACTTCCGGGTGCTAGTCATTTCAAAGACTTACCGTAGGATGGCACTCTTACGCATATCGACGGTTAAGCCCAGACTTGACTAAAGACTAGGTCACGAATATTTAAAGCAATATGAGCACATTTTTGAAGAGCGCCCCCAATTTTTCAAAAATTTGGAGATTTTTACACGATTTCATGGTAACTGGCTAGTAAACTATACCTGTTAATGGTTAAGCTTCGAAAATGTCTATGTGCCACAAACGACGGATTTTGTACTAGAATAATTATTATCGGCGGATCCCCGATAATATACACGCTGCTGTAAAACGGCCTTCCAATGTGAAATAGCCGGAAATAGCGCGATGTACGTGTCTACGCTCATCCATAGTGTGTTTTAATAGTTCAGGCAAGCCAGTTAGAGATTATTTTCTCGCGGTGGCATTATTTCCATCATGGCCGGCATAACGTAGCATTTCCGCTCTGCCGTTAAGTCCAAATCTGGGACCCCAATTCTATTACAAAATCGCTTTTTTGTGATAATACGCCTTTTTTTAGCATTCCCGTTCGCAGGGATAGTTTCCTAGACTTACCACGGTACCTGTGCAAAAATACAAATTTTGAAAATTGGGGCGCTCTTCAAAAATGTGCAATATGCTTTAATCGTAAATGACCGTTATTGGAAAGTGCACTATTTTGCGGCGAGGTTAATCCCTACCTCGACGGATTGTGACATATAATTTTCCTTAATTATGATATTACTTAGATATCTTTGAAGGAGTTTAAAAAAAGTTGATTTTTGTAATGTTCACGAGACGGAGACTGCCATAGTAAATGTCAGGTCGTGTCCCTACCACCCCCTCCCCCCCCCCCCGGCCAAATGTGCTCTAAATTTGAGGGCGCTATCACGCTGATCACAGATTTTCTATTTATAACACCAATAGCGAACGCCGCTCAAAAGCCGTAACCATCTTTTCCCGCAGTGCGTAATATTTCCTAGCGTGGTGTCCAATTTATTTATATATTCATATATTCCCTGTTTCGCATAGCGGGTGTACCAATTTATTCCTATATTCACGCTTTGCATAGAACAATGTACCGTTTTCCAGGCCCAACAGTTTACGGCGCATTCGCTGCTAGTTTCGAATGGATACCGTAATGAATAGTCATATTTTCAAAACAAGTTACGGTGGCGCCGATTCTTCAACAAACGGGCGTACGTGCATCTCGTTTTCTATAGCTAGCGCGATTAAAAAATGGGCGGTCCATTGCTAGGTTACAGCTTTCTTTTTCTACTACCACTGTCTTAGGTTTTATTCCGTTGTAAACTGATAAAATCACTCTTTAATTTTTAAATACCGTGGAATGCCCGATGGCCCCCGATTCGTGTTTTTATTTATTTGTGTCTTAATTAATTTCAGTACGATCGCTTGCCGAAGGTTGTTAACGAATGATACGGGTAATCCATAATACAACTACAAGGGTGTATACACGATCATGCTGATTTGGGCATTGGGGATTGTCCAACAGTAATTTGGGGACTGCTACGTGCATTTACTATGGCAGTCTCGATCCAGTGACATTAAAAAAATCATCTTGTTACCTTTGGTTTAAAGATCTTTATAATATCATGAATAAATTAAGAAAAATTATTAATCCGTCGGTTAGTGGGTTAACCCCCACTGCAAAATAGTGTTAATTTCAAAACGGTCATTTAGATTTAATATTCGTGACCAGGCCTATTTTTTAGTCAAGTCGTGTGGACCTTCGAGATTCTAAGAGCGCCCTCTAAATAAAAACCTTTTGGAGTCTTTGGAAACATACATCCCCGGAAGTGATGCCGTTGATTGCTGTTGCTGTTGTTGGCATGTCCTACCCACCTACCCCCCCTGTACAAATAGTGATCTTCTCCGATATGAGGGCCTTATCATCACTTTTTCCCTTCCATCATGCGGCCTGCATCATGTCATCTCGGCCGTTTTTGTGGAGTGGCACGGGCCTGTTGCGCCCTCGCTCAACTGGAGAAATTTGTTCCTACTTCAACCATCAGAGCTATTAAGTCCCTGATATACTACCGTCGCAGTGAGCGATGTATGCGTGTGAGCATGCGTAACCCTTGATCTTGCATCAAATCCGTATTGGCGCACGCCATCTCCGTTGCGACTGTAGTATAGCATGAATACAATGACACTTTAAACTCCTCGTAAGGAGAATGCAAAATATCAATCAAGTTTTCATAAAGAACCAAATGCGCATGACATCTATTTGCATTGAATTGTGTATTCTGAGTATCTCACAATCACACTTTGGAGTACAATGCACTTGATGTACGCGACTGTAGGTACGTCGTACGACGCCCGTAACGTCTTTTACAGACGCCGGCCGACCAAATGCCAACCATCACATGCGCGAAGTCGGGAAATTCCCAGGTGGGACCTGCTTATGCCCAATAGGTTCTATATAGATAGAGCGTCAAAACGTTATAGGAACCTTAGAACTCCCCGTCCTCCTGTTTATTGTTACCGCCCAGGATTTCCCCCTCCCCCCTCTCTTCCCTCCCCCTCTCCACTCCATTTCATGCCTCGCTCAGTTCTGATATACCCCATACCTTTTTTTTTCCTCTTTTTTCCTCTCCCCAATCGTTCCTTCTTTCTCCCGCTTCCGATTTCTTATGTTAGAGGTGGCCATTGTGTACAAGATGTACTGGAATCAGTGTTTTGCTCCCTCACTCTTTTTTCTCATCCTGCACTTCGCTCTTATGGGGGGGAGTGAATGGGGAAAGACTTTTCGCCCTTGTGTTTGGTTGGTTGGATACCCTGCTGTAGTTTTCTAGTGGGGGATGGCAATGTTCGTTCCCTCCCTTCCTCCTTCTTTTCTTTCATTAGTTGTGTGGCTATGGGTATGACAAAATTTACCCCCAATATCACCCCCACCAACCCTTATATTTTTTTTGTTCTTATTTTTTGTATCTCCATTTTTTTCCATTCTTTTTCTTATCCCCCCTCCCGTCGGCCCCCTCCTTTCTACCTTGCCTTGACGTCTTGCACTCTTCCGGCTCAATCTTCCGCCCTTATGAACGCATGATCTCGGGGGGTCCATCTCTCCCTTACTCCATGTTGTGTTTTTCTCCCTTCGTTTGCGCCCCCGGGTTTTATATCTTTTACCCCCTAGTAAGTGGTGGTGCGGGGTAGATGATACAGAGACTGGGGTTAAGGGGAAGCGAAGAACCAGGGTAGAGAAAGTGATGCGCGCCAATGCGCGCCTTCTTGTTCTTTCGATGTTGCTTCTGTAGAAGGGATTTTAGACTGCCAACATGCCAAAATATCTAAAGAGGTACACAGCATGGACATCCCTTTACATCTGTTAAGCATTGAAAAAATATTCATAGATTCCATTACTAGTGTACTTAAGCCTCCTCCACTAGTTTTTGTAAAGAGTTCAACAAAACCTGCGAATTAGTTTTCTGACCGTGATTTCTAATATGGTTTTATGTGTTGTAATTATTATTCAATAGGCTAGAACCTAAACTTAGTCTCCTAAAACTTATAATTCCACCAAAAATTGAGAGAAAATGATGTTTTGGTTGATAGTAAAACATCTATGTGTAAGTATAAACATTACCACTAGTAATAGGCCTTATTTATCAAAAATTCGCGGAATTTTATTTACAAAGTTATTAGCTATTTCACACAGCGAAAAGTAATGTACATGCAAAAAAGGACTATTGTTAGAAATTGAGGACACCATCCTCAGAAAATCTGATCAGACATCCAGCCTTGAATAGATCAAGGATGTTTTCCTATTTTGGTATAGGATAGGCCTCTTTTTATTTTTCTCTTTTCGTTCTTTTTTTTTCCCATTTTTTCTTTCCTTCTTTTTTTCTGTGCTTGACATGATAGATGAGCGAATCGTTGTGAAGGGATGCAGGCATGTTGATGGACATGGGATGTAAATAATACAATGCCATTCTTACAGAAGAAAATGAATATTATGATTATTACTTTAACAGGTTAATCTGTTGTTAATTTATGCCCCGATTTATGCTTAAGTGCGCAATTCCAATGATTATTCAGCAACTTGCGTAAGTGAATATGACATAATCTGGAAAACTATATTTGCGACTTTAAGAACTATGTCACTTGGCGTAACCCTAAACGCAGTCTTTCTAGAAATAATGGTTAGTTTCCTTTATTTAATTTTTTATAAGCCCTCTATATACGTTTGCAAGACTCACCCGCTGCAAAAACATTGCTTAGGAATATGGTGCAAATCTCTAAACACCTAATGTCAATGCCTAAATGTTTCAGATTTTAACATGTTAGGATATTAAACAGATATTTCCAATATTTTAGAAACTTGATGCAAAATAGAGCTTAGAAAGGTGTTTACTTTCTAATCACTGTTTGTTGCATGTGTTCATGGCATCAACGACCTCCTGGTCTGACATATAGAATTCAAGGTTGTTATATCTTTTTTCGTTCAGGAGTGTCTTCCTCTTCATTTTCGTTCGAATATAAATGCTGTACCATGATAGATTATCTAATAACCCAAAGTGGATGAATCGAACAGCGACCGATCCGTCCACTTCCCACCCACTACGAGTGTGTTACGTGTCTCGTGACCACACATCGTTTTAAATCGTAAATCATCTTGGCCTACTCTCAACACCGTAGCCTACTCCAAGTTTCACGAACAAAACAATCGTCCGCACTAGGGCTATCATAGTCTTACGACGCTTTCGCGACGAACCCCTGTTTAGAATGTACTGGTCTTGGTCATGCTTGGCCAGTTTTGGTTAGTCTGTCAACCCTTTTCCCCTCTGATATTTTAACCGATGCTCAGCAAGCTGGACTGATTGTTGGCAAGTTTACACTTACCAGTATATGAAATCTTTCAAATGAAATTGCCAAATATACAAATATTCAAACATTGATGAAGGTCGACTTGTGTTATGGATCTAGAAAAGTTTGAAAAGTTCAAATTCAAATTGAAATTAGATTTTCCATAAATTGTCAGGCGCCAAGTTAGAGATTATTTTCTCGAGGTGGCATATTTCCTCATGGACGGACATAAACGTAGCATTTCCAGCTCTGCCGGTTAAGTTCAATCTGGGGACCCCAATGTCTAATAAACAAAAAAAAAATCGCTTATTATTGTGATAAATACGCATTTTTTTTAGCATCTCGTTACGCAGGATAGGTTTCCTAGACAATTACCAAACGTAAATTGTGCAAAACTAATCAAAATTTTGAAAATTGGGGGCGCTCTTCAAAATGTGCTAATATTGCTTTAAATCTTAAATGACCGTTATTGAAATTGCACTATTTTGCGGCGAGGTTAATCCACTAACCGCCGACGGTATTTGACATTAATAATTTTTCCTTAAATTATGATATACTAAGATCTTTTGAAGGAAGTTTAAAAGTTGATTTTGTAATGTCACGGAGGGAGACTGCCATAGTAAATGTCAGGTCGTGTCTACCCCCTCCCCCCCCCCCGGCCCAAATAGTGATCTAAGTTGAGGGCGCATTCACGGAATCACAGATTTCATTTAAAACACCAGCAGATAGCGAACGCCCAGCTCAAAAAGCCGTAGACCATCTTTTCCCGCAGGTGTAGTACTATTTCCATAGTCGTGGTGTACCAAATTTTATTTATATATTCAATATCCTGCTTTCCCTAGCGTGGTGTACCAATTTATTCATATATTCACGCATTTGACTAGAACGATGTACCGTTCCAGGCCAACAGGTTATCGGGCATGCGCGTGCTAGTTTCGAATGGATGACCGTAATAATGAATATTCATAATTTTCAAACCATTACGGTGGCTTCCGCCTATTCTTCAACAAGGGCGTACGGCATATCGTGTGTCTATACTATGCGCTGAATTATAAAAATGGGCGGTCCGGTGCTAGGTCCGTTTCTACCACAATCTGTCGTAGGTTTTATTCTCGTTGTAAAATGATAAAATATCACTCTTCTGTTTAAATACAAGTGGATGCCCCGGATTAGTGTTTTTTGTATTGTGTATTTAAATTAATTTCAGTACGATCGATTTGCGACAAGGTTGGTAACGGAATGAGTGACAGGTAATTATAAATACAAATACAGGGGGGGGTAGGACACGATCTGCAAGATTTGGGCATTGGGGATTCCAACAGTCATTTGGGGAACTGCTACGTGCATTTACTATGGCTAAGTCTCGATCCCAGGGCATTAAAAAAAATCATCTCTTAAACCTTGTTTCAAAGATATTTATAAATTCCATGATAAATTAAGAAAAAATTATTAAATCGAGGGGTTAGTGGTTAACCCCACTGCAAAATAGTGTATGTAATTCCAATAGAAAACGGTCATTTAGATTTAAATATTCGTGACCAGGCTAGTTTTTAGTCAAGTCTGTGTGTAACCGTTCGTTGGCGTAAGAGCGCCCTTCTACCGTTGCGTCTTTGAAAAAAGACTAGCACCGGAAGTTGATGTCGTTTTTCGTTTGAATTTTGCGGTTGCTGTTAGGTTGGCATGTCCTACCCCCCATGTACAAATAGTGATCTCCGATATGAGGGCGCTTTCACGTTTCGGCCTCAATGCCGGCCTTCTGCATCAATGTCTCTTGGGGCCGTTTGTGTGGAGTGGAACGGGCCTGGGTGCGCACTCGCTCAACTGGAAAATTTGTTCTACTTTCAACCATCAGAGCTATTTAAGTCCATAATATACTACCAGTCGCAGGGAGCGATTTATGCGTGTGAGCATGCGTAACACTGATCTGCATCAAAATCCGGTTATTGCGCACGCCAACGCTCGTTGCGACTGGTGTATATCATGATCATGACCTTTTACAATCCTCAGTAAGGAGAATTGCAAATATCAACAAGTTTTCACTAAAGAAAACCAAGATGCGCATGACATCTTTTGCATATGCAATTATGTATATGCGTTATCTCATCATGGAACATTGGAGTACATGCACTATGAGTCAGTGTACGCGACTGTACGTACGCTCGTACGCCCCGTACTACGTTGGCTCGCGAGTTCCTTATTTAATATAGTTCATTAAGTCTTTTATTAACCATAGAAATAAGTATATCTTTGTGGTTAACTTTTGACTTATATTGCGTCCCCAAGTTTACATATAATGATAGCACAAGACATGTTAACCGATGTGACCCACATAGATTTAGAAATTATTTCACACAAAGGTATTTTTCCACCCTGTATAAATTTACTCACCCTGTATAATTATTTCTCACCCTGGGGGTTATAAATGCATGGCGTTTCTTTGCAGAATTTGCAGTCAACAATGCTTATGAAAAAGAAACGATTTCTTTTACTGTGAAACTTTTTCAATCAGGTACAAAGGTCAAAATTTTGGTATATTTTCAGTTTTTTACAAAATGTGCAGTCTATGGGCCTGCTCTTTCCACCGACTGCTCCTCCCCGGATTGCCACGCTGACATACTTTGAACAATTTTAAACGTCACTTCATTATTATCCACTATAAAATGGGACTTTTGCTGCATTAAGAAAACAAATTAGCTACAAAATGACACCAACTTGTTTTGTCATAATCAGTATTCCTGAAATATTTTTACTCTTAGAAATAATTTTTTTTGTGGGACAAGCTGTAATATCTCCAGCATAGTTGACAAGACCAATTTATAGGAAATTCGCCGTATGAAAAGTAAATATTTTATTGTTTTATTAGAAGGGACATTTCGTGTTTCATCAAATCACAGCCTCGTCCATTTCCCTGTAGCAAATCGAGATTTTTTTATTCATCTGAACCGTTATGGCAAAGTATATGCCTAAATCAAGAGGGAAATTTGTCAATTATTTGTGCCAAAATTTTGTGACAAAACTACTCAACCATCGCCTTTATAATTTGGTATTATGGGTTTGTGCGCTTTCTATTTATTACTGAAGGTGCATAAACTCATAATTTAAGGCAATTTTGTACCTTCGTAAAATTACATTATCGCAATAATCAGCTAAATTCGCAAACCAAAGTTTCACGGTCCAAAAATTGATACGGGGGCAACTAGGAGCCCTTTTGAGCTTTCCGCCACTTTGCCATTCCTTATTAAATTTTAAATTTTTCCCATGTTTAATGTAAAATGTCCATGAGCTTTGAATCATATCAATGCTTTAGGAATAATTTTTGGAAGATTGTAGAAATATAGACACTACCTCCAATTTTTGAGACCATGACGCAACCAACTTTAAGCGGCCCACTGGCCATTTACAAGAAGAAGAAGAAGATTCCATTGTGAGATTCAACTTTTGACAAGTACGAGATCAAATATCTAGACAAAATCAAAAATATGTGTGGTAACACTTTCAGTTTTTTAAATTAAAATTCAAAGTTAAAATTGAAGTCAATTCTACTCCCGTTTTATTAATTAAAGCAAAGGAAACGTTACACCAATTATATCGAACGATGCAAATAACGGGAAAAGTTGGCACTCAATGGTAAAAAAGAGTGAAAGTCACGAATCCCATCTTAAGTTAGAAGGGAAAATTTCACTCGGTTAGACTGCTTTGCGAGTTGAAGTTTTCACTCTAAATTAGGATGGTTCACTCAGACAGCTCTTTCAGAGGGACTTTCACTCTTTTACCTTTAGAGTATGAAAAATCACACTTTTTAAAACCAGGAGGGTATTAATATCCAGTTCCCATAATTATTCACGTTGCATGTGGGATTTGCAAAGCGGGACTATAATATTATCCATGCGCCAAGTGTTATTCCTAGGCTAATATAAATAATTTAAATAATTTACTGCGAAACGTGTACCCATGCAGGAGAGGAACGAATTGCACAAAATTTTAATAAAATTTAATTACCAATTATTTGTGTCCAAAAGTATAAATATTGTGCATTTTACACATTCCATTGTTAATTTTTGCCAATTATTTTTGGGTCTAAAGTACATCAACCTTTTGTATTCTTTATTCATGAACACAACAGCGTGGTAATTATTTTTGATGGTTTATTAAATTATTAAAACGACATAAAAAAACAAATACAGGACCAAAACGGCTCTATTTCAATTCAAACTTTATTTCATATCAGATATCCAACATACAATGCAAAACAGACAACATGATCAAAAGGCCACATTGACCTGAGGTGATCGTGTGCCCTGCATGTAAGTTCCATGACAAATATGTAACAACATAAACACTAAAACAGACTCAAGCACAACACACACAATACCTGCCCCGATTAGGTAGGAATCCTTTATACTCTATAACATAAATTTGAATGTTCAATTGTTTCTTAACATGTTCCGTAACTTTTCCGTTTTATTTATTGTTTTTTGTTCTCCAGTTAATTCCAAAATGTAGGTCCCAATTTTCTCTTATAGCACAATTAGAAAATGCCTTAGTTTTTATTGACATGATAATCTATTAATCTTGGGCATTTCTTATTATTAGGTACTGATTCTTCTTCCTGGGCATGTTTGGTCAATTTGATTGAATTGTACATTTTTTCGAGTGTAAATTAATTATTCTTTAAATTAACTGCACATACACATTGGTGAACATGAGACAACATTCCATATTAAAGGTGCGTGTTCCGATCGTGTTTGGGGACGACCGTGATTTTTGCCCGAAGTAGTATCGATTTTATAAGATGAAAGATCGATTTTTCTCCATTGTCGTCCTGAAATTGAAGTCCTTCAAATCCTTTCATTCTTCATTCCAAGATAAAAACAAAAAATTGTCGTTTTATAAGTAGTTAACAACCATCAATATCCGCTCTATTCAACAGTTTCCCATGTATAGATAGACCAACACGAACTTAACACTAAGTGACCAAGGGGGTTTTCACTCGCCATTGGTGCCAAGGGGGTGGGGGGGGATTCCAGTGGGGACCCAAGGAACCAACTTTCCCGAGGGAATATTTTGCCACTAAATTTATACCACATGTGAAGGATCATACGACAACCCCAAATCATCAGAAATAAAAAGTGAGATTTTGTTATTTTTGGCTGTCATAATGATGGCCAAAACATTGTTTTCAAAGACAGACACGAAATTGTTTAAAAAAGACAGAAAATCAAAGAGCCTTGCACGTACCTCCAACATTTTTTGAAACTGTATTTTATGTTGATATCTATTCAAGAATACCCAAATTCATATATAATTACACAAAAAAACCAGCAGTTTAGGAAATCCCTGTAATTTTTTACGGGTGTTGCAACAATACACGCCATTTTCCATAAGAGTTTGTACAGCTCAAGGTTTGGGACGTGATGAAATTTGTTTTTCAGCACATAAGGGTTTTTTTTTTTTTCATTATTATTTAATGTTACTAATAATTGTTTACTTACATGTCGTGTGAATTTAACTGCAAAAAAATTGCTAAAATTAAAAAAACAAAAACCTATTTAAAAAAAATATTCTCGATGACTTCCGTAGTGCCGGGGGGAGTTCCATGGGACACCCCCACTAAATTTAAACGGCATTAACGGCTTGGCCTATTTTAATTATTTTGGTATGAAAAGAAGCGCATTTTAAGAAGGCGGACATTACCAACAAATTTCGGCGCAAAAATTCCACCCGTAAAGTCGGTACCTCACAATCATGCACAAGCGGGAACTGTTGCCCACTTTCATTATTGAAAGTTGTTTTTCCTAACAACGATTTTTTCCGCTGAATATGATGGTACCTAAGACTGAGTTTTTGAGAAAAATGGTGCCCAAAGAGGGAGCTATTATTCCGCTTTTCGTCTTCCCGCGGGTTCCACTCCCGATTTGGGGGTTTTTTTAATCGAAAAGGTTAGGAATGGCAATTTAAAATCGTTTTGATGCCTAATTATATATTTTCGGGCATGAAATATCAGCTGAGCTATTATATCCACTAATATGCCCAAGTGCTCGTTTCCTGGGGAACCACCCCAGGAGGGGTTGTTTTTTACCAAAAGGTTAGAATGTCCCGTTTTAAAAACGATTTTGAGTGCTATTAAGCATTTGAGGGCATGGGAAATTCAACTGATCTAATTCCAAAATCCAGAAATGTGCCCAAAGAGCTTTTTTTCCGGGGGAACCACCGGCCAGGATGTGGTAGGTGTTTTACACTGAAGTTTGTGGAATGTTCAATTAATATAATTTTGGTGTCTAATTATACATTATATCTGATATTAGAACTTTCAACGGAACCATTTTTAGGTAAGCATCCAAACAAATTGCCCAAAAACATTTTCCGGGGTACCCCCGTGTTGGGTGTGTCTACTGAAAACTATAGGAATTAACAATTTTAATGTGTTTGAAACCAAGGGGCTATTCCTTAATTTTAAATATATTGACGACTAATATGAAACTCAAGTGAGCCATGATAAATCTAAAATATGGTCAAGGCAAACGTTTTTTCCGGGTTTTGCTTATGAGGGATATTTACTTACTACAATGATATTTTTAAGTCTAATTGATACAAGGTGAGTAAAAAACTTGACCCCGGGTTTGTGTCCCGCCTTTGATTTTTTAATAACATAATTTAACGTATGTGAATATCAACCGAAAAGCTATTTCTTACTTAATGTTTTGCTGCAAAGATAATTCCAATCGGTTGAGTATAGGCGCGCTACAGTCTTTTTTGAATCAAGTAGTCCGCTTTTCCTTTTCCCCCATACCACGGAAGGTTCCCATTTGAAGGCACGGTGCTAAACTAAAGACAACAAAGGCCTCCCCCCCCCCCCCCAAATATGATAAAGGTATCGCCATGTTTTGGATCAAAGTGAAAGTGGTTTCCCATGGTGGCGAAAAGCCAGTGATAAGGTAAATTCATTTGAAACACATTTTTCAGATTGTTGTTTTATTTTTTGGTCTACAATAATAGCCAATACTTTCAACCTCAAGAGGTTGTCACTGATGCCTGTTCTCTTTACTATGGTATAAATTCATCACTTCACTCCCCAAGCACCTGATACTTTATCAAATTTAATTTTAATTTTTTAAATGATGTTAGTGAGTTGATGAGGACGTAGAACGGAAGAAGCATCGATGGTAACTCGTGACTGAATTGTTGTGGTGGTTAACGTAGGCGGGTCAACATTTATCCTGCAGATGAATAAATGGGCCGATTTTTCTCTGGACACTGAGATTTGGTCATTCCTTGAACACCGTTCATTTTAATGTGAATCCGGGACGATCAAGAAAAACCGACTACTTTTCTTCAAACCCTGTGAACTCGGTCTATACCTACCTGATGTGAATGATCTTTGCGCCAAATTACGGATATAACTAGCTTTCAGGTATACACATATGTTAGATATATTTTTACTTGAAATGGCGGACACAATCAAGGTAAATTTTTTGTGACTCACGGCCGTATATTTGCAATGGAAACAATTGTAACGTTCCCAAGTGTACATACGGAATCAAGGGTTTTGGTGTCTAATTAGTATATTTTCTGGGTAGGGGAATAAATGCCCAACCCGGGTTAGAGTTTCGTTTGTTTGGCTCGGATCCACAGTTTGGGTAATGGCTTGTGGTGTGTCAGGATTTATTCAGCTATGTGCTGATCCGGGGCCGCTGTATCCATGATACGGACGCTCCCACATGGGCCCGGGCTATTTGGGGGGGAGAGCTGGAGCCGGATTGGGAGCATGTCAGGAGGGGTTGCACCCTACTCTTATTCGACCTGAACTGCTATGTACATGTACAGTTGTTACTCTCTGTACACGGACCGGGACGGCTTAACGTCCCCGAGTCCGAGGACGGGATGCTTTCATGATCCAGTTGCCCAATTCCAATGAACCATGGAGGAGAGCGGTAATTCTGTATTTAATCGATAGCTGGTATACAGATCAATCCAGAATTTATAGTACCCGAATACATCCCAGCAAGTGTCCACTACACACCACCCCAACCGCGATGGTTCGAACCCGGGAAATTATGGTAAATTAATTTGCCGCCAGAGGCAAGCACCCTAACCGCTAGGCCACCTCAACATCACTCCCACATGTTAGTAATATTGCATACATGTATTTATTGCCAAAAGAGCCCAAAAGCGTATTGATGTACAATAGAACAGAGTGGTCGAATAGAACAAAATAAATGGTGGAGTGATAAAATATGTTAATATAAAAGTTAAATATATAAAAAAAGACAAAAGTTAAAAAAAATACATAATTCACACATTAATAATACTCTAAAAATGTGAAACGTCGGTGAAAAGCACCGGGATGTGGGTACATATGATTGTGTCCCCTTGCGTTATGTTTTAATTACTTATCGTAAAATCCTAATTACCGAAATTTTGCGGTAAGTGGTTAACCAACATTTAATTCTTGAAATTAATGGATATTTAATGGACCATTACTCTTGGCTTTATTCTACTGATATATTCCCGCTAAATTCGGCCGGCTAACCATTAATTGTATAAGTAGCCCGTTCCAAAAAAAAAAAGAAAAAAAAAAAGGACATGTTAAATTTGTGGAAAGGACGAAATATTCAGTTACTCTATTTTTCATTGTAAAAGTGGACTAGTACCAACTTTTCTTTATGATCATACGTTACACATGATCAAAAATAATTGTCACCTATCAAAAACGGTCCAACAATCTGGTCAAATCTTTGATTAACTGAAATCAGGGTGCGTACCGGTGAGAAGTATTATGTTCCGGCGTACTAATATTCCGGGAACAATGGTGAACAATAAGGGCAATCCCTACAGTTGACTCTTCACTTAACATTAAGTTTTCACGCTTATATATTCCGTTAATCGTCCTATGGACCCCGACTGGGTGGTCCCGCCATGGACATAATCTGCTTTTCACACCACCGGGACAATCACCGCGGCGGTGCAGCAAAGTTTCCAGTCTTCCGGTAACCTGCATCCAGCAATGGCCAAAGAGGACCAAATGTGCGACGAGAATAAATCGCTGATAACAAGTTGAACATCATGGGAGCCAGTACAAATCTTTGTGGTACTCCGTTCCTCAGAGACGCAGATGACTATCTGCCTATCCAGGTCTTGAGAATAAAGCTAAACGGTTTGCAAGCCTGTTACATATAAATTGTACAAAGTTGATGATCCGGATGGTCCTGAGAACTTGAGTGTCAGGCCTGGTCCCACGGTGTTGTATGGCTGCAGTACGTCCACCAAGATTCCGTCCATCTTACGAACGCTTCCAAAAAAGCTTTTCCTCAATATCATTTGTGGATTTTAATACGGACTCTGATATGGACAGCTGTCCGGCGAACGGCGAATCGTGCTTGTTTGTCAGGCAGAATGGGGGTCGACGACGAGCTCGCAGCACGGGCCAGGATCATCCTCTCAAAGGGTTTGAAGGAAACACACATAGTGATATTGGGCGGTAATTTCTTAGGGTTGTGCGAACTTGTTTGGTTTGTGGAGTGCGTGATAGTTGCCCCTCCTCCAGATCTTGGGATAAGGGACTGGTTGATCTGCAACATGTGTAGAACTCCTGGAGCCATTCAAGACAATCGTGGGCCACAGTTGCACCAGGAACACCGCTGGTATGTTATCAGCCCCTATAGGCCTTTCATACTCTTAGTTGGCTGTAGCAGAGTGAGCTCATCTAGGTAGAAGGATGCATTGAAAGTGAACCCGTCCCGCGCGGGGGCTCGCTGAAGTTTGGTGTCTCTTTTTACAGAGCGAGTGTGATCCTTACAATGTTCTTGAAACGACCATTTGCGAAGAGTTGCTCATCGATATAGTTTACATCACTAACCTTCATTTTTCGGAATGTCCTGGCCTTGATGCGGTTTTATAGTCCGCCATGCTTCCTGCTGGAGTGAGGGAAGTTGGTTCCCTGGACCGTCTCCTACCAGTGCTCACGACGTTTCCCCAGACTCACGGCCGGTTTCCTGTCCAGCAGTTTGTCAGGTCTGAAGCCTTGAATGACACTATCTCTTTCTCTTCCCCGGGTTTCGAATTCAGGAAATCATGGTAAAGAGTATCACATTCCTCATCCCATGACGGATGTAATGCGACCCACAGCAACGTGGGATGGTCTTTGTTCTTTGCATATTAATAAAGAGTTTCCACAATATGTGTAGAAATATGTCCCGGTTGGAGGAGGTTGTTGTCGGGAGTTTGGGCACATTCTGAATCCACCATAGTATTCTTGAACTGGTCTCAATCTGCCTTGTGGAAGTTCCACCTTTTCACTGGCATTGTTGGTATAGGCTTAGCAAGGTTCTCCTGAGCGATCAGTGTTGGTCTATGTTGGGACTTTGGAAAGCGGGGCGAGAACAAAAAGTACGGTGAACAGAGATGATTTCCATGTGTGCAATGCAAGATCGAGATTTTGTAGATTGTCATTCCACCTTCAAGGTAGAACTGTCAGGATTGCTTGGGGTCGTGGGGACAAAAAAAAATTGGTTTTTGTACGGCCGGATTTTTTGGAACCAGCTCCTCCGTGTGTCCATCATGGTTTGTATTCCCTTCCTTTACCCCTGTAATGGCTATGACTGTTAAAGTTACCAGCGTAAATGCAAGGTGCAACCATAAGTAGGTAGATATCTGCTGAAGCTGATGGTTAGGTGTCTTGTTCGACAATTGGTGACATGGACACCTGCAATTGGGCCTGTCCTTCCAGGGTGGAGTCTGCACGTGATGATTGCCATTTGTTTCCATTGAGCTGAGTACTAGCAAAAGGTGCATCCCCATGGGATAGCGCCTCGGTATGTGCCAGCTTAGAGTGTAGCGGCAAAATGTTCTAGATGGAACGTCAGTTGCGTGTGTCTCTTGGAGAAGAATCGCAATGACTTTATTATGCGTATTAAATTGATGTAAGGTGTTGATATGTTTATCTTTGCCCTATTGTGACTTTCCCACGTTCAGTTGAAGCACGAGATGCCATCTGACTTGACATCCGGTGATCCTGCCCTAATAAGGCCCCATTTTTCCAGACGCATCAGGTTGTGTCTCTTATGGGGCATATAATACATGATGATTAAAATACAGTGAGTTTAAAAGACAGTGAATTTAAAAGACAACAGATGTTAGCGTAGCCTCATTGATTATCATTCGCTGATCAAGATCCATTTCGGGGTTTCACCACGAGGATGTTGATAATCTTTTGACTCCAGGATCATAACAGTCAACCCAGAATCCTCGTCCTGGATGGCTGGAAGCTAGAAGGGGATTCTGGTCCCGGTTTGGTATGAAGGTGATGCTCTACCTAGTGAAGAAGCTGCAGTGACTGGGCCACCTAAAGTTATCAACACACAGCAGAACTGTTCAACAGCTAGTGGATAAAATGTCAGACCACAGGCCCATGTGCTAATTCTGTTAGGCATAGTCAGATGACAGTGGACAAAGTGATCAGAAACTGTCTTTCAATAAGTGACTATAGTTCTGATGAGATGATTAGTGTATCGTTTTATAAATACCGCACACTAATGATTTGATGTCTGTAAAAAGCTGTAAAGCTATTAGGATAATTTTATTGACAGGCTCAAGACTGTTGTCAAGTTAACTGAGTCGCATTTCATGTTTAAAACCTAACCCTCGTCCACCGGGGGGGGGGGTACCCAGCCCCCAACGGATGATTCCCCGTCGCACAAAAACGGCGACGAATATGATGCAAGGCTTTTATGTAATTGGAGTTCACACCTCATCCTTTGAGGTCATTTTAGCGGAAAAAATTGGGGGTACCACCTTCGGGGAGGTCAGGGTGGACCCCGTCAAGTCGGAGGGTGGGTGTGCCACTTTCCCATACTTTACTGTGTAACTGCCAAAAAAATGGTACTTATATTACTTAACATTTGCTTTACATAGCATCTTAACAAATATTTGGGTATTTTTTTCTTATTTAAGAGTAATAACACTTTGCATAAGCTACTTCTGGCCACCCGCATTATACCAATTTGTTGGCACCCATCATTGTCAATCCAATTATTGCTTGCATGACGGCGAAACGGTCGAAAACAAAAACCCCTTGAATTGGAGATTTGAATTAAAATAACGTTTAAAAATTAAACTCTCAGTTGTGACGTGGGGTCACTGACGTCATATTGTTAAAAAACTGAAAACCCTTTGTACTGTTATTGAAGAAAGGACTATGTAGCTACAAACACACTGTACAAACAGATGATTCCCTTAAACCGAGAAAATCAAGGTGGGTACTCCCCCCCGGTCGTGATTGTAGCTAGAAAAACCTTGATGGACTAGGGTTAATTACCAGCTTTCATGGTTACTGTAATGTTCGTAATAGATGTCGTCATGAACACCCATTTCATTTTATTAAAAGTGTGTTTTAAAAATTGTTGTGGGATGATTGCCAGGGGTATAAGAAATATATTAGGCCACCAAATTTATCTTAATGTACTAAAAAAATATACCCCTCGCGGATTGATATCCCAGGAGAAAATATTATTGAAAACCTTTTTGGGTTGAATGTAAAAAATGTTCTGGACTTGATTACTCATGCAGGGAAATGAATAATTATACAGACAAATTATCAGCTTATAGTACATTCCTAATACCTACGTCACAAACCCCCCCCCTTCATACCAAAAGGGTACCCCCGGAAAAGGCGTTTGGGAATATTTTTGGTCTCAATATGGTTACTTGATGTTTAATATCAATAATGTTATAACTAACACCAAATTATATTATTGACATCCACAGCCCTTTCAGTAACACCCTACCCCTCCTGGGGTGGTTCCCCCGGAAAAAGCTCTTTGGGCACATTTTTGGGATTTGGAAAGGTAGTTCAGCTGAATTTCTCATGTCCGAAAATGTTTAATTAGGCATCTCAATCTTTTAAATAGGCCCTTTCTCAACATTTTCGGTAAAAACAACCCTTCCTGGAGTGTTCCCAATCCCCCGGAAAGCCACTTTGGGTTTTATTGAATTTTGTAAATAGTTCACGTGAAGTTCTCATGCCCGAAAATATAGAAATTACTCTAACTCACTAAATTTAAAATTTTTTTAAATATGACTTTTCCTACCTTTTTTCGACTAAAAACACCCCCCATATCGGGTGGCACCCCGAAAAAGCACCTTTGTGGGCACATTTTTCAAAACTCGGGTCGGTCGGATACCCCATCCGTGGGAATTCAGAGTCAATCAGGATCGGTCGGTACCATCGTATTCAGCGGAAAAAATCAGTCTAGAATCAATTTTCAATATAAAGTGGGCAACATTTCCCACTTGTGCGTGATTGTGAGACTGACTAGTAAAGTGGCCATCGTGAAAACAAAGTTTGGGAGTCCATAGGACCCCCCCCCCTCTTGGTCACTTAAGTGTTAAATCTAATACTCGCAACAAACTTAGCGTGTCATTACTTGACAACATTTTAACCAATGATGTAACAAAAACAATAAATTCGGGTGTCATTATCACATATATTTCGGATCATTTCCCCACATTTACTATCACAAAATTGCAATCTTCGCCGTTCCGATTCTTCGTCATCAGTAAATAAAAAACGTCAACTAAAACCCGCTAAAAGAAATAAAAAAAATTTTTAATTTTAAAAAACATCTAAACGTAACATACCCGAAAAACCCTGGGTAACGAGTGGAATCATCCAATCAATTAAAACTAAAGATAAACTCTACAAGACCCATCTGGCCAAACCGACAACTGAAAGTAAACTAAGTAAAATACACTAAATTTTAAAATTAACTCAATTTACTCCTACGACTCTAAAAAAAAAATATTTCATCTGAAATTAATACTCATAAAAACATGAAAAAAATGTGGAAGGAATAAAACGACAAAATTACCGGATTTCTTCAACGATAAACACGGAAATAAGATTTCGGATACTACTGATATTGCTAATAGGTTTAATGAGTTCTTCACAAATATTGGCACCTCGCGAGCTGCTAAAATACCTGCTCCTGATAATAACTTTGTGGAGCCTCTGAAATTTTGCAACCACAATAAAACCATGTTTCCTTTTCCCACTTCAAGTGAGGAAATAAATAAAATCACGAGAGATCTTAAACCTAGTTACAGCACGGGAGTCGATGAGATTAGCACTAACCTCCTTAAATCAATAATTCCAGAAATCGGTGATATCCTTGCTCACATATTCAATTGCTCGCTTTCCACTGGTATTGTCCCGTCGCATCTAAAAATAGCTAAGGTCATACCCATTTATAAAGCCGATGACAAGCACAGCTTCGGAAATTATAGGCCTATATCAATTTTACCATCTCTATCCAAAATCCTCGAAAAGATCATGTACAATCGAATCTATAAATTTGTTTCGGACTTTAATATTTTAAGCCCTCGTCAGTTTGGTTTCCACCCAAAGAGATCCACATATATGGCCATCAATGACCTTTACTCTAGAATAACTGAAAATCTTGATAACAAACTCTCTACTGTAGGTATATTCCTTGATCTAAGTAAAGCATTCGATACCATAAATCATAAAATACTACTTCAGAAACCTCATAAATATGGTATTCGAGGTCTAGCAAACAATTGGATCGCGGACTATCTTTCAAACAGAAAACAATTTGTAATCTATAATCAAAACTCATCTACCCTTATTGAAATAACTTGTGGAGTACCTCAAGGATCTATCTTAGGTCCACTTTTGTTCCTCCTATGTATCAATGATCTCCCCCTTTGCTCCAAAAATCTTCACTTCATAATTTTTGCCGATGATACCAATATTCTTTTTTCTCATGAAGACCCAAAATGCTTGGAATCAAAATTAAACGAAGAACTCATTGAAATCTCTAATTGGTTCAAATTAAACAAACTGTCACTTAATATCAAGAAAACAAATTGTATGATCTTTAAAAACAAATTGTATGATCTTTAAAAACAAAACAAACACAACAGTCAACCTACTACAAACTTGAAGATTAAAATTGATAATAATGAAATAACCCAAGTTCACACCACAAAATTTTTAGGAATTTTGATAGATAACGATTTATCTTGGAAATCCCACACAATTCATGTTTCAAAAATAATCGCTAAATACAATGGAATTATTCGCAAAGTTCATCCTTTCTTACCCCAGGAATCTCTCCACACACTATACATTACATAATACATTTGTTCTCCCCTATCTCAGTTATTGTGCAATCGTTTGGGCAGATAAAAACAACTCTAATCTTGATTCAATTTCCGAATGCAAAAAAGGCTTATCAGAACCTGTACAAACTCCATTTGGCTTCTCCACACCGACCCTCTTTTTAAGTCAAAATCCATGACATATATACTCTTCAGCGAGCATCATTTATGTACCAATATTACCATAAAATGTTACCGCCAGGCTTATTATTAGACCATAACTTTTTCACCGTGAATGCAACAATACATCACTATAGCACACGCCATGCAAGTGATTTTTATACCAAGCACACTAACACACTTCTGGCCAGAAACACAATAAAAAACCAGAGTTTTTCGGAACTCGAGATAGGCCTAGAGGCCTTGTGCGTTGGCCAGAATGAAGGGGGCTGCTTGTACTTTATAGAGGTTGTGGCAGCGCATCCCACGGGGTGCATGAGGGAGGGGAGGGGGGGGGGAGGAAGGCATGATAGTAAGACATGTTTGCCAATCTAATGCTATGGACTTTATCGCATCAATAATGAAGGAAAGAATTATGTATTGTGCCACCACCCTATGATATTTGTAGCTTCAACGGACAATAACTGCATGTTGAAGGAAGTGGGTGGCAAGAATTCCTAATGTAATCCCGCACAGGTGGACAATGCTAGTTTCACAGGATGATGGAGGGACTTAACTAAAAGCAAAAAATTCTTTCCTAAGAGCAACATTGCGGATCATGTTGAAAGTGTGGATGCAATATTTTGACCGAAGGCCCACACTGTCAAGAATATCCAGGAGTGTTTACGGAACTAGAGATAAGCCTAGATGCTATGTGTTGCGTTCTGCCAGATGAAGGGGGTCAGCTGTACATTTATAGATGTTGTGGCGCATCCACCGGGGCGCGTATGGGTGGCATGATGGGTATAGACATGTGCCAATCTAAATGATTATCTCATCATAATAAAAAATTTCAAAAACTTCAAAGGGCCATTGGGTTGTTTGTTGAAGGCATGCTGAAGGGATGTCAATGTACTGGACATGTCTTGACTGTTTTGTTGTTGTGATGAAGGATTAGGTGGTGGGAGGATGCATTACCCATACGGGGAACGCACCCTCTCACCTACTGATTTTGATGTTTTTCATCATACATCATCATGATAATATTTGCTTAGTGTATCGCCAGCTTTCCCCACCCTTTGGTACAGTATCACAATACTTTTCGTCGGTACGAGTGTATTCATTTTTGATACCGGTCCCATCCGGATATATAACAATATTTTCGAGAAAAAAGAAAAAAAATGAAATAAATCTAGTTAGTTTTTTGAATACCATTAGTGCCTAAAATTTAGTAAGTATAGGGAGATCAAAGATGGAAGCAAAAATATAAAATACGACCCGTCCTGTGGCCACCCCCGGTTAGAACCTGGATAGCAGGGTCTGGGTCCCGCTTTATCCAATTGCACTATGCGGGATTTTGTTTGTTTGGTTAACATTGAAAATAAATTGAAACCTACCTACTTAAAAAAACCAGGACGCATTCAATGATGCAGAAGCCTAATTCAAGGATGTGTTCAAAGAGGACAATGTTTTTGTGACACCCTTACTTTCCTTACAATGGAAAATACTATGATAAAAAAAATTAACTTGGTACAAAAAATGCGGTAATAGAAAATGGTGGTTCTCAAACCACAAGTCTGCCCAGCTTCTTGTGATCACAAAATGTGTAACATTAGTTTGTTGATGGGGTTAAAAGGTCATAAGTGGTCAAGGGTGTCTTTTCTGACACACCAATGAATTCAGGGCTTTTCGGACCAATCTAGGCTGAAATCGGACCGCTTGTTTAGGATGAAGAGAAAACAATTATTTAAGCTTACAATAAAACTGCCAAAATGACCCTTTAATTGGGCCACATGAGCTTTGACCAACTGTTTAAAGCGCGGCGGCACTGGCACATTTCACAAAATATGAAATTTCTTCCAATTTGCTCTCAATGATAGTTAGTCTCGGCCATTGGAAGAACAGGCAAAAAGGGGATTTTTAATTATTTTACACATATAAAATTAACATACCCCAAAACAGATAGGGCATTGATATGAGATAAGACCATCCAGGTAATTTGTAGGCCAACTTATAAGTTTTCCATAACGTAATAAACCAAATGTGTTATAGGTACATGAATATTTTGACTCGTACTCACTGATATTAAAACCACAAAGGTTATAGACTGATCAAAAAAGTGTGCATAGCGTGGGAAACATGCATACGGCGTTGCGTGTTATTGTTGTGTTAAACGCCATTTTCTGCTGCTGAATTTAAATTATAAAATCGTTCTGTTACCCATAAGGGAAGATGATTGGTCTTAATCATTTCGGGTGGGGATTTTGTATATAAAAAGCTTTACAACCATGCAAAAATATGATTTTGAAAAAATCTGAGGGGGGCCCAAATTTGTCAAATGTCCAAGTGTCTCTGTAACACCCCATATGGGGTGCAAGACCACTGAGCTCGTGACCCATAGATAGGTGGGTCACAAGTCAGCGATTGAGTGATTCTTCTAACTGAAATTGGTTTCAATGCATGTGACCTTTGAATCCAATCTGTTAAAACCTGATATGATTTTGGGGCAGTGGAATCTCTGACCAAGATTGGTGATTATAGCCATTTATCTGTGAACAAAAACAAATGTATACGATTTTCAAAGATAAGAAGGCACCTTAAACGCAAGTGTATACAGTCTTGTGCACTCCTTTTTATGTAAGGGGGGGGGTGAGTAGTCCACAATGTTGACCTCCACCTGAAAACTACTTGGCAGTGGAATTTTTAACAAAAACTCTGTCACTGATAGGGTCTACATCACAAAACAAACCACATAAACAGGCAAACAAATGAAAATAGTTGTACGGATAGATGATCAAAATAGCGGTCCAAAAACAGATTTTTGAAACCTTCACCAATTCGCCCAACCAAAAAAAAAAGAAAGAACACTTTCCTGAAGGACCTTTGCCCATAAAAATTGGGGGTCATAATAGGAATCATCAAATACATTTACATTGCTTGATTTTTTTTTAAGTTTACTCAAATTTAAGGGCCAAAACAAATTTTGAAGAGTGCCAAAATAATTACGCTAATTGGCATAATAACGCCATGGCCCATTTGATTTGTTTGCCAACAACATATGCGCAACTGTATGTAGGCAATTGCATAAAAATTGGCAAAAAAGATCGGAACCATCAAAAATGGCACAAAAAAACAAAATGTTGGGTCCATGTGAACCCCCACCCCCACCCTACACAAGTGTATTTGGACCAATCTGGGAACCACGATATGAACCTTGGACCCATAGGGTTCTTCGACCTAATTTGGTTGAAATGCTCCAGAGTTTGGGCCAAGGATTAGCAAACAAATTGTGCAACACTTTAAACCAAAATGATGACAGACATAAAGACAAACATGTATTTGTAAAAATTAAATGTCTGATGAAACACTTATTAACCTAAGCATTCCTCTTGTTATTATATAGGTTTAATTGTTAACAAAAGCTTGACGTGTGAGGACAAAGGATTCAGTTTCAAAAGTCCACTAAGTAGTAATTAGCTAAATTATTAGCTAATAGTATGCAAATCATCCAGGGGGGCCACTTGTATTCAAAGGCTGGATGAGGCGTCCAACAAGAAAAACGCGTTAAAAAGCGGCGTCTTTTTCCAACAGGCCGATGTACGCTGGCGTACATCGGTAGGGTGTCAAAAAAACAGCCAATATGGAAAAAAAAGGGTATGTTTTTCTTAACCTGGAATTGTCAGTGTTATATCTCATTAAGCAGGGATCAAATCATCCAAAATATTGTGATCGGAACTTGGGAAGTAAAGCAAAAAGCAAGATAATAAATGGTATATTTACGTTCCATGCAAGGGTACTTGGGAGGGATCATAAACAGATAAAAAATATTGTTTAGGCGTTATATTTTAGCCTGTTTTTAGTCGGTGAAAATATGTGTTTAGGGTGCCTTTACAAGCACCATGACACGCACGCATGCACAAGCACCACATGCATGCACGGCCACACCACACACACATACACCCCTCCATAAATACATACCACATCACATACACATTGGGTTATGGTCTGGCTCTGAGCAAACAGATTTTGGACAATTGTTTACAACACAAACACGTTGGCACACCACCTACAACACGATGACAGCCAAAGAGACGGGCACAGACAGCCATAGACATGGCACACATACACACAGGGAGGAAATTCCAGACAGTTATTTTAAAATTGAGAAAGAATTGGATTTTTACAGGTGTATAGGAGGGCTATTATACTTGAGCAGGTCACGGGAGCAGTACTTAGTGTCAAATTCTATTCTGAGGAAATTAAACCATTTTTAAATTACTCATACATACAGAATTGAGCATTCATATTACTGCTATAACATATCCTAAAAACTACTGTACTAGAACATTGCAAAGCACAACTCGACCAGAGGTTACTGAGGTGGTTACACTAACAGACAGGGATGTTGTCCTTGCTATAAAGTCTGTGTGAGTAGCTCGTGTAAATATAAAACACATGACCAGCACACTGGACCTAACACCCTAAGGAAACATGTACAACGCACAATGCATCAAGGTAGCCTTATAACATAACAGCTAGGACAAGTTATGCTGCATGCCAAAATGCCTACTAAGTGTCACCGTGGAAATCAGGGCCAAAAATACAAAAAGTACCCCAAAACCCAATTTGAACTCAAAATTTCAAAATTTGTTCATAGAAATAAGACCCAGAAGCAATTTCAATACTGGCATAAAAAAGACACAAAAGAAATAGTTGTTATTTTAGTGGCTCTGCCCTTGACTCAAATCTTTACTGCGATGGGAACAAGCCTATCTATTGATAGGCCGAAAAAACCAACAAAATCAAATTTACAACTTTTGGTAGCGAATAGATTCGATTGTAAAATTAAAACAATTACTCCAATCGGTCAAATTGGGTATCAATTTGAAGACAAAGATGTTGGGGGAGTTTCCCGAGCATCCGAATGCTTCCGAAGACGCTAAATCATTTGATCATTTGTCCTCCAACCCCCATGCTAATCCCCCCCCCCCCCAGATGCTTATCGTGACGTCTAAGGGCATTTAAATAAATAAAATATAAAAATCAATTTTGACTTAGATATAGCCTCGTTTCGTATGTTTTTCAGCATTTTCAACCCTGTTGAAAAGCCATTCTAAGGCATTCCATGCGATACAATGCGATATCTGGAGCGTTTTTGGTCATTACTGGTATTTCACTACGAAAACTTAGAGAGGTTCCGCCAAAGCCCTAGTCGTGAGCACGCCCACCTGCGAATACATTGCGTCCAGGGTGCATTGCTTGGAATTACCTACACCATAAAACTTAAAAATTGGTCCTCTGTTATGTTAAAAAAAAAGCATGAAAAATCAAATCATCTATCAGTACAGTTCAGATTCACCTTAAGTCTATACAGCTGTTCCAAATGGTTGTGTTGTATGGTTGTTCACTGCACATTCGTTCTGCCTGGTTACGTTGAATGGAGGTGTTGTTTCCTAATTCTGTTTGGTTTTTTTAGGTTGGGTTTAGCTCAATTATTTTTTTTTTTGTCCCGTACGTTAATTATTGATAGTCCCGTTAATCATTAATTTGTAAACAATAACGTCACCTTATCAGGCTGCATACTTCACATTGCCTTGCGTTTTAGTATCCTCATCTCAAGTGAATTTTAGACTATTTCATATAGTATATATTGTTGTATGCATTGTTGTGATGGAAATAAATCCGAATCTAAATATGAAGTGCCACAATTTATTCGGCATCTATTGACTCGTTCCGAATTTTCGAATTCTTTACAAAACCAGTGCAAGTCTTCGCTAGTGAATGTAGTATGTTTATTCACTTGCCTTAAAACAACCTTTTCCCTGATGGCTGCAGGCATTTACCTAGCCTGTAATATTCATTCATGTCCTTTGGTTTTCGTTTATTGGGAAATAGGCCTATATTACTTTTCAGTGTTGTTAATTTTTTTGTCGTTCCAACCTATAAGAATGACTCCCAATGGGAAAAAAATAGCCGCCCCTTTGGTTGTGAAGCCATTTCTGTGCCGGGGTAGGCCTATCTAATACCTATCGAAAGAACACAGCTAATAGAACAAGCCAATTTCACGCAGTTCTCATCAAACCAGGAGGAATTCTAATATGCGAGGTGTAGTCGGAGTACTTGACCCAGTTTCAATAAGTCTGCCAACCTAACCCCAAACCCACACGTATGCTTCGTAATCCTTAACGATATACTAGAAGTGCCAGTCAAACACTGAAGCTACTAAAATGCACCCCACCGAATGCACCCAAATAGCGATTCATATTACATTGTCTTTAAAGTACGAAAAGGGTATTCCTACGAATGTCATTTGATCGAGAAACGCACGTAAGTCACAACTTGTAGAAAATGCGAACTGAAGCACTCAGCAAAAGTACGGATATACTTACGATGCACAGTTCGCGACGGAACCCCTGAATATTATAATTATGTCATATTAAATCATGTGAAAATTAATTCATATAAATTATGAGTGTGTTGAGAACTGGAATATGAAACGTGTGTTGTGCAATAGCATGACTGATCTGATTGACCTAAGTTCTAAGTGGACTTAGAGTATGAGAACTTCATGAGTAAGAAAGTTAGAAAGCATGTTCGCAGGCAGAGAACAATAGGAGCACAGTGTCTTATCTTCTTCATTCTAAGAACTGTACAGAGGGTTCTTTGTTTGCATATAGGAAGCAAATTTCACACCTGTTGATGAACAATAGACTGTGTACTTGCTCTGTCAAAACATATCAGGTGCAAGATGTGGGGTTCCTCCGAACATGTTTCAGCGAACGAAAAGGATTGCAAAATTTCAGCTTGTCTTCGCTTGTTTTGTTGCATCATGGGGAAATTTTGCTAAGGATAAATTCTGTTGCAAGTCATTTTTCCTTGCCAGTTGACAAGAGATTTCACCGAGTGTAGACCTCTTAAACAGAAGGTGGAGAACTTTGCATAACATTTGATTTATAAAATGTTATTATATTTTATGTAATTCTGGAAAGTCGTCAGAATTGTCAGAGCACCCAACAACAACTTTAAACTTTAATAATTCATGAGATGTTGTGGGTTTGATTTTTAAATAGGTAAGAAATATAATTTTGTGCATTGTTAATATTGTATTTCGTGATTAATGATTGATCAGATTTCATTTATGTATTAAAATCATTGTTTTGAATTTACACCTTGGTCAAGTCAATCTTCTTACAAATAGTCATTGTGAATTATGTTTTATGAACCACGGGAGGTTGCTTTTCCGACCTTGGGTACGTCTCCAATCTACAGACACCATTATAAACCTGCCTATTTTTTCTGATTCTAATTAAGCTTGGGTCTAAAATAACATAGTATTTGTTGATGTAATGGTTTTTATTTAACATGAAGTTTGTGTGGCTCTGAAAAGAGCCGTTTGATTTATGTGAGATAACAATAGTACTAGTCACAATATTATTGAACTAGTGCAGATAAACCAACCATATAAATTAAGCACATACCAAGCAAACCAACTAAGGTGAGACCCTAACCAATCAGAACATAACAATATATAGAAAAAATAATTATGACTAACATTAACAGTGGCCTAAAAGCACATGGACTAAGCTCTATACAAATAACATATGTACAAATATGCCAACTCAAACATACTGTTTTGCAAAGCATGCAGCTAGCAAATTTACATAAAAGGCAACGGGTTCTAAATAACCTACATCGTCTGAATTTTGTCCATTTAAATGAAACTACGCCTTTTATTTATATGTATTTAGATCGTATCATAATGTGTATGTGTGTAATGGTCTGTCTGATGATTTTGAATGGCCTTGAAAATAGCCTTTTGTTTTCTTGTGTGAAAACAAAATATTACAATCATGCCCACATATTGTACTTCTCATCTAGAGTTGTACAATTTATAATCAAATGAGTAAAAGACCTGTATTTCCTTTCGTTTCCTATATTGTTAAATACAGAGTACCGGGACATGATTGCTTTGTCAACAAATGGGGGGGGGGGGTGGACATCACTTTGCATATTTCTTTGATTGACTTATAATATCACATTATGCTTTTCTGATTGACTTAATGTGGGAGAGCATGGCCAAGTGGTTTGGGGGGTCTTGCCGTCACAAATTTACCAAAAAATCTGGGGTTCGGAATCCCGGTGGGGGGTACGTTGCTGGGATTATTGGGTACTCAAATTTGGAATTTATCTGAATACGAGCTATTGATTAAGTACAGAATACCGCTCTCCTCCATGGTTCACTTGGAATTGGGCCAATGAATCGTGTGATGAAAGACTCCCATCCTTCGGATGGGATGTTAAGTTAAGATGTTGGTACCCGTTTTGTACAGAGAGTCGCAACTGTAACATTGTACATCGACAGTCAGTGTTGAATAAGAGTAGGATGTAAACCCCCAACTGTTCCCATCGGCCCCAGTCTCAAAAAGGGGCCATGTTAGGATGCGTCCTTCATGGATACACTGGCCCGGATCAGGCCTTACTATGTAGACTAAATCCTGACACCACAAGCCCTTATCAATGACTTTGGATACGCTAAGACGACGACTTTTTATACCATAGATGGCCCATGCGGTGAATAATAGCAAGCAGCTAGTTTTTAAAGTTATAAACTCTGAACAAAACTCACCCCAAACACACCAACGGCAATTTTAGTTATTTCTCATTTTATTGTACCAATATGAATTAGTTGCTTTTCTTTAGTAGACACTCATTACATCCAACTAAAAATGTAGTTAGTTTGGATGGAAACGATCTACAAGTATTTACAAACTCATTTTTTGGTGAAAAACATTTATGTAGGTTTTTCTTTATCTACAACCTCACATGTAACAATATAAAGGATGATCAACTTATTGTAAAATTAAAATATTGATCACTGAGTCTGTAACCAAATTCGACTAACCAATGCACTTGTTGTCTGTGTGAACTTCTAAAACTTAGGGTCTGTTATCAACATTTAGCATATTAGCTTACTCTTTTTTCCACAAAAGAGAAGAGTATGAGCATAATTTAAAATTATAACTGTCGTTAAATCTGGTTACAATGTTGTAAGTGTCGTAACAGGATTAAAAGCATTCTTAACCTAGTAATGTACTGATTGAATAAGTATAATGAGAAATGCAATTCGCACAAAAAAAAAATAAACCAGTGAATGAAGAGAATTGATGTAAATGTTCGTAGTGCACAGTTAACTTCTTACATGTTTTAGAGTCTCGTACATTGGCAAAATCAATGCACATTGTGACAAGAAAGTGCATCGATTCTAAAAACAGATGTTTTTTGGTAACAAGAAAGAAAATGGTGGCGCGATGTACCAGTTTCATGATCGAAAACTAAAGTAATCTGGCCTTTCATTGTTTACATCATCTTTACATTGTGCAAAGACTTTTGTGTCCTCGATGTTCAAACACATGCACTCAAAAGTCAGTTGGAGTAACGTTCACCTCACCTGTTACATTGGATACCAGTGAAGCAAATAGGATTTGTCAAGATGTTTGAGAGTTAATGTAGCTATTAAACGCCTAAACGTTGACTTGAAATGTTTTCAGTAAGCTAGATTATTTTATCTCTGCTATTGGACTACCATGTTTTAATAGATTTAGCGTGGAATTTTAATTTCCACCAACTGCAATCCCCCCCATTAATGCCCATACCGTCAGAAAAGTACTGAGTTGGCACGATGGTTGAATAAAACCTAACAAATTTTTGAAAAATCAAATTGCCTGTTAAAATGTTTCCTGACAACCCAAACTACGTCAAATCAGTTTTAAATTGCATCTGTGTTCATTTCCCCCTGGTCTTCCATTCACAGTACAGTGGCTAACCATGAAAAATTTTTCCTTTGCATACTCTCAGATAACAAAAATCACAAAAAGTATTTAGTAATTAATGTGCCTGCAAAATATAGAGATGGTTGGGCACACTGGTATATGATTATGAATTGTTTTTTTTATATAATTGGGGCATCTAAAACTGTATTCCTTGAAGGAATGATAATTTTTCACCATTTGTATTGATTTTACATGAAACAAATTTGATGAAAATCACCTTTTTTTGGGCACCAGAACCTTGTTACCCACAAAACATGTAAATCATCCAGAAAAAAAAATTTTGTCCTTGTTGGCAAATCACGCAAACTTGTTGGTGTTTCAATCAGCAACCCTGTGGTTTTTCTTTCTTCCTCATTCTTCTCTTATTTAAAATACGTTTTAAAACAAAAATTTAATCAGTATAACAATCATTACCTGAAGAGCTAATAAACAAAAAAATGTACTTTACACATTATGAATTTTAACTCATTCACTCAAATCCCCAAGCGCCCTGGTGCCCGTGTTTCAACAAAGTGTAAATGGGATGTGCACAAAGCTTGGAATAAAATCCCAAGTTTATAATATGCAATATTTGGCAAAGTTCAACCACAATCTCTCAAACAATTACAACAAAATGTTCCAAAAGTCAACTGTGCTGTAGGGTGAGAAGCATGTTAGGTTTTTTTTTCTTTCTCAACAGTATTCTGTCCGTCTACTTGGACACCCTTTGATATAAGCATCGTGGGTGATGCACTGAAATGTCCTTTCCAAAAGCATTTTGGACCTCTTAACCCCCCCACCCGTAGATTCGTTACGTTATACCACATAATTGGTGATTTTTGAGATGACTGCAGGACTTTGTAAGTACCTCAAAAACCACTGCCCTAGGACTAGGCTTGTTGTGCCATCTCTGAGTGACTAAAGTTAGCAGCATAGCCCACAGAGTTTACACACTTGTATATTCTTTACTTGATGCACAAAATTTATGTTTGTTTGGTAGAACATCAAAATGTGTAAAATACATTTTCTGTTTAGCTGAATTTGGAGTTGTTTCTCCAAATGCTTTTTTAATTATTAATAGCCCACAAATAGGAATTTTGTAATACGTCTGTTTACATTCACTGACAATAGGAAAAAAAGTTGAGGAAAATTGGAAAAATGGATAAAAATATATGCCTAATCTTTAAAAAATTGAATTAGAAAAACAATATTTTTTATTGTACTAATAAAATGCTAAAAGTATCTATACAAAGTTGGAAGAAGAATGCAAAACAGGGGAAACATATTTTGAGGAGCAATATTTATACAGGGGTCAAAATACCAAGGGTGTTACGATATAACAATTTTTAAATAAAAACCCGTATCGGCAGGTAATAAAACCCAATAATCTGAGACACGACCATAACATACATATGCGTAATCCTTAAGACTGAGGGAATTAGTTGGTATATCATTTGAATATATTGGACCCTGTACCAATCCTTCCTCATTTTTTAGTTATATTTTCCACCCTCTATATTTTTCTAGACTTCTAAAATGTGACTCTGAAAATTTTCCAGTAAAATGTCATTTCAAATCGTTTCTGTTGCAATTCTTTCGTACATGTGGTAATATTACTATTTTTCCTGTATTAAAAGTCAACCAAATACTTTAATTTGGTACATTGAACGTGGGGGTTTTTTATAACTAATTTGCCTAAATTCTAACCACATTTTGGGCATTGAATGTTTAAAGTCTTACAAATGTGAAAGGTATGGCTAAATAGGTATTTTGAATAAATATAAAACAGGAGGATTTGATATCAGAACTTTTAAATGACATTTCAAGGATACAAAATATACAAAAAACTGGTTTAAAGTTGGGAAGGATTTTATACAGACAAATACTGTTTTGCTAGATGCTGTGAACAACGAATGAAATGTTTCCTTGAAATTTCTTAAAACACTTCATTTGTTAACAATAACCCAATTTTTTAAAATGTGTATAAAAAATGTGTTAAAACTGAATTAAATTTGTATTATCCCATGAGACACAGACTGCGCTCACATTGTTTTTCAAATAAATTTCAACTTGGAAATTTAAAATTACATTACTATTATAACTGCAGTGTGATTACGCATCACAGACAATGACAAATCTGCAACATGAAATTGAACTACCCAACAATTAAAATAATTTTTTTTCTCATCTTTTTGGGAGGGAATTATCCCGGGAGCTTTGATAGACGTCATACACACTTTCAAAATTAGGGACTGGTCGATGTTTACACCAGTGGGGATTGGGAGAACAAAACAGTTTGCATCAATTTAAAAAAGTGTTCTTTCTCATCTTAAATCTTCCATCGTGGTTAAAAATAATTGTTTTCACCTGGTCCCCTCCCTGCATAAAACATTGGTTGGTCCCTCATTAATTAAAGCATACTGGATCATTAAATGACATTAGAGTTTGATGGGTAATACATACCAGATTGGTGTTAAAATACTTTCCATTCACTTTATGAAATTTGACTTAAAGCACGAGCATGTCTTGTCATACCCATTTGTGGCTACCTCGAAAAAGATACTATTACCCTTGTTCCCTTGGCAATAATTGAGGAGAGAACGCGACCTTTCACCACCTTCAGGATCATTCATTATTCACTGCTTCACAGGCAGCTGTGATATGTGATGTAGCCAGAGATTGTTTAGTGGCCTTATCTCCACAAACACTGTTCAGAGGGTGGGTTTATATTTATGTATCCTTAATGCTTTCCAGCAGTTGTGAGATGTTAAAGAGCTTCCTCTTAAGAAGAAAATGCCACTCACCAAGTTTAGGGAGACATGATCATTAATTTGAGTCAGCCACAACCAGCTGTCATTATATTCGCCAAATCTTTGTACATTCTTGGCAAATTTAGTTTTTAATTAAACTGGTAAAATCATTTAATATCTACGCAATTGGCAACCCTTCTTTTTTAATCTAGGATACAAGACATTGTAGAAAAATTTTGTGTGAGATTATAGTATGGTTTGCAGGACATTTGGGTAGGACAAATGTTTGCAGACAAGATACTGTGATATACATTTTTTTTGTTTGGGGGGGGGGGGGGGGGGGGGGTCTCTTTCTTGTCTATTTATCTCTTTTTCTTAATTCATCCTCCCACTTCTCCCATAATCCACTATGATCCTCACTTGTTCTTGCTTTGACTCGGGAATGGGGAGAAACACTCTTAGGATTACTTCCCAACACTGGCGTAATAAGCGTGGGGCAGTTTCGCCCCCTGACGACTTTGGCCGGAAAAAATTGCAAAATAATTCTAAATCAGCCGTTTTGTTAGCCCTCTGACGGGAAAAATTGGCTTTTGGACCCCCTGAGAGGGAAAATTTCCCTAAGACTGGAATTGCCCCTCAGAGCAGCATCCCGTTATGCCCTGCCATCCCAAGAGTTTCCTCTCTATATTACATGATATAGCCGTTTTCGGAACGCAGCCCAGATCATAGTGCAGTATGGGATTGTTGAAACATTATAGTACAGAATTTTCCGATAGGCAAAAAGGCTGCTTTTTTGTAGCACATTAGTTTATTTAAGTCCAATAAAATCTGTCCTGTAACAACTGATTCCCATTAATTAATTACTTTGGCTAGCCTTGGTCATATTTGTGAAAACAATTTGTTCTTGAGATTCCTGCAAATGTTGAAAAATAGAATGTTTTCCTGGGTGTCCTGTAGAGTGATTCAACTATGATTTTCACATATCAGCGGACAGAAACAGGTGGCCCTAAACAAGTCTACATTTTGACATTAAAATATGCGTTGTATGATCATACATTATCTTATCTTACATATCACTGCAATATCGAACATAATTTACTAAAATTACAATAAAATAAGTGCTTGTATAAAGTCAGAAAGGGGGCAAAAAAGCTACATCATTTTATCCTACTTATTTACATATCTGTAGGTTTACACCTATACACAATCGTAAATTAAGTGTCTTAGGCAAGATAATAGTTTTTGACAAATAACATATTCTTGTGTTAATCGTGACTTGTCTTTTCCCCTTTGTTACCGCACATTTCTACACAGTAACTCACTTGGGTGTTTTTCTCTTTTTGATTTTTTGAACACTTCAAAGCATTCTTATGTAGTTTAAGTATGGATTGCAAACTTCTTAAGGCACAAAAATAAATGTTGATAAAACACTAGGAAACATGCATATACATTTAAATTGAAAACATTCCATACATGAATACTGTTAACTAAACACTAGCATGACGCTTATAGTGTTGAATATGTACATACTCATGTTTAGAATCCAAACACATATGTGCATTTATCCTAGTGTTACCTTTACTATGGTGTTTAAAATTTAAACAGTTTTAACCCATTCTACATTCATGCAAGTGCAGAGATAAACCTAATTAAGTTCTCAAAAATGTCACAAAACCCCTAAACACTTGAATATTGAGCATAGGCATGGTATCCAAACATGTCCTCAAGCAATTGAGGTTATCCCCAAAAATGTTTCCAAATATTAGGCTAGGAAACACCTCTTCACTAAAGACAATGAAAAGTCCCCAAAGATATTGAGGAAGTCACATCATATGTTGAACTATTGCTAAAATATTAGGATGTTCGAGAAAACATTGAAATGTTGGAAAATCCTTGAGGAAGTCCTACAATTCTTGAGCCATCTTTGGATGCTATACTGTATTTTTCTCTTCAACAGACCATTGTACATTATTCAGTGCTATCAATTACAAAATCACTATAATTACCATTCCCTCAATATAGGCCATCTTATTTTAATAGCCCTTCTGTGTTTTTTGCACCATGTTTCCAATAACCTGTTACCACAATTGTTTTTGAACTCAACCTGTTCACTACAAATGTTCTTTGGCAAATAGTGCCCACCTATATTTTGTAATAATTTGTAAACCTTTTAAACACCTCCCATGTACACAAAGGCAGCATTTTATAATACCTGTCCCCGCACATGTTTTTGATCGAGATCTCGATCACTTGTAGCACAGTAAGTGTTTAAACCGGTCATTGATCACAGCAAATCTATCGTATTAAGTGGAAATCGACTTATTCCCTTACTGAAAAGATTCCTTTGCAAGTGGTCTTCTGGAATGCAACAATTTGTATTTTGCTCTAACAACCGTGGTTGCAATTGCAAAGCTTGAACTTGTAACAAAAATGCGGTGTTTCAAACCTTTAAATCTTTATAGTACTACAAACATGCACAATGTCATACATTCTTACACCAGCAGTCTTGTATAGTTACTTATTTAAGTACAGCATTAGGTTAGGGGTCTGTTCACAATTCTTACTGCTGCTGTTATTTCCTTAAGTTTTTGCAAAGTATATTCGCTGATGTAGTGCACGTTAGTATCCATTGGTTACTGGTTCACACCTTGGCTCATGCACCTGTTCCGAATTATGATTTCCCATAGGATTTGTGTTGCGATCAATGTGATCAGTGGCTCATACCAAAGTTAGCATGAGCCAGTTGAGCTGGCAACGGTCTTATTCTAACATGCTCTACATCAGCAAATTATGCAGTTGGTGTTTTGAATCAATCCCACAATGCATTGCAATGTGCCTATACTGTAATGTGCTCAACACGTTTGAACCTGATATCAGTGCAGTTGGACTGAAATGACTGTGGGAACAAATTCACCACACACCCCTAATTGTCTATATTGCAATTAATTTCTATGGAGAAACAATTTGTGTTGTGATTAAACTTGCTGTCAAATCCTTTACATTTTTTGGTGAAATGAGGTATGTGTGTGATTGGCAAATAATATGGGAGTTTCCGTAACCTGACCCATCTGACACACTTATGAATTTGGAAGCCCTTCACGGAATAAAACACTGATTTATTCCATTAAGGTTTCCGAATTCATAAGTGTGTCAGAAAAAAAAGTGTCAGATGGGTCAGGTTATGAAAACTCCCAAATAATATGATTTGATAGGTAATTCAACTACAGCCACCAAACTTTGTGAAATGTCCATTTTTTTCACTTTCTGTCTCGGAATACAATAGTGGTTATTATAATTAAAAACAAAGCTGCATCAATAATTCAAAGAAAGAAACATGCACCTCATTTTTAGAGGACAAATGAAGCTGTTTTGTCATCTTGCCAAACATTTACCCAATTACTAAAACTATAGTAAATCTGAAAAAAAAAAAAAAAAGGATTTTGTGGGAAATGCTTTTTACATTTTTAGCTGAGCTTCAAAATGAGGAATTATGGTTGAAAATCAGTGAAATTGCCGAAATTGTTAAATGATATTTCCAATTCAGAATTACCTCACCTATAAAATTTGGAATTTGACTTCCTGAGGATATTCTCTGTTGAAGCTTCAAGTTATGTTCCCTCAGATTTGCAATTTTTAAATAAAATTGCTAATCCTGTTAATTTTTGAAGTAAAATTATAAAAATTTCAGCAAGATTGACAACAAAGCTCCACAATGGCAATAAGAAGAATAACAATTAACCTTGCTCTAGCTATTTCATTGGGGGGTTAAGACATCGTCAATATCCTATAAGCTCATCCCCAGGGAGCACAGTTTTGTGACCCATATGAAGTTGTACACATAAACTGACATTTGCAGCAGTTTGGAAATGGTTACAATATGAAAACAGAACACACTATACAGATGCACTTTTGCTGTATAAACACCCGGTAACTGGGGTATGACAAGGGTTACCAAGAACTGAGTTGGGCCCAGGCCAGGAGATAATCTGGGCTGAAAATTGATAAATGGTTGCCCCTTTGCACAGAAAATGGAATGGGGAGGCATACAGACTAAGTGCTTCCGACTTTTTTGGTAGGGTATATAAGTATAAGCCTATATTGGTTTAGCCCCATAATATGGAGTAAAACTAAAAGGCAGCTATCTGTGGATATATATCTAATGTTGCTATCATATAGCTGCCTTATTCCATATTATGGGGATACAAGCTATCTCAAAGTCAAATATGTAATACAGGGTTTGCCCATTTGGATGAATAATCACTGTTATGCCCCAAATTATATGCCGTGCAATGCCATGCGATACCCTCTTATTTCTTTGAAGTTAAATTGAACATCAATGTTCTTTTGAAACCGAGAGAAGCATGGCAAATTTGATCCTTCCCGAGTCAAGTTTGACCCAGGTTTGGATTTGGTGTCACGCAATAAACCAAAGTCAAAATTGGACTATTTTTGAGTAAATTGGTCCAAGCTCACATTTGGTGTCTTCAAATTCAATCACTTTCTTTGTATCTCTATCCCCAACATGGGTCTGAGTCATCAAAATGAAGAACCAGTAAATGGGCACTAAAGAGGAGGGGGCTGTGGTGTTTATTTGTCCCAAAAATATGCAATATCAAACCTTAATAATCAGACTAAGCACTAAGCATATAAATATGAATTGATAAAGGCTTATCTGATGACGGGAGAGCTTGTAAAATAATTATTCTAACAATTTTCATATATAAAAATGTAAAAATGGTACATACAAATATTTACGCATAGGGTAGCTGCAAATTTGAGTTATTATGTCACTGGCAGGTCATGCAAAGAATTAACCATTATTTATCTGAATAATTACAACTGAAGTAAATTTTTTCTTGAAAGGGAAGTTGTTGAAGATTTGTTAAACTGTCTTTAGTTATTCTAACTTAAAAATACATAGAACCATCAACTTTGAGACTATTTCATTTTATATAAAACAAGAAACCAGCCAATTATATGGCTACAATGACCACTGTCTTTGAAAGACAACTATCAATTGACCGGCAGTTACTTTTATCTTATAATCTCTTCAGTGTAACATACATGCTAACAATACATGCTACATACATGTACATGCAAAACTCAACTACCAGCTGGCTGACTGCCAATTAACTTTGGTCTTATAGTTTGTTTACTACAGGATGGAACACAACCTTCACCCTTTACCTTGCTTGCCTCAAAAGACAACTACTGCCAGTTAGCTCTGTTCTTATAGGCTGTTCAGTGAAATATGGGACATGGCCATAACCTCTCAGAATGAGCTGCCTCAAAAACACATCCCATAATTGATGCAGTTAGTCTGATCATGATGGCAGTATAATGATGGAATGTGGCCATCCTACATGAACAGCTGGCTAACTTTTATAGTCAAATGTCAGCTATATACAAATGGTTGAGAGGCAAGCCAAGCAGATGAACCACAGACCACAGTCATCAGAACATCTGACTTGGTCCAAAGTCATGCTCTGTCTCATGTTGATGTCCACCCATACTTTATATGGCATGTGTTTCTGTTTATATTGCTGTATGGTTACTTTTTGTGCCTTTGACCTAGGATTGTGAAATCTTGGGCAATTAAGACATAGGCCATATTCATATATTTTGTCTATTTTAATTATGTGTAGAAAAGTTTTAGGGTTAGGGTGGGGTTGGGCTAGGTTTTAGACTGAGATGACTGGGTCTTGTAAAGGTATTGTAGGGGGTTAGCTTGGGGTAGGAAAACTACTAGTGGATGGAACCCCAAATTGACAAAAAAAGGTGATGCATGCAAACCAGGAAAATAGTCATGTAATTTATGATAAACAATAATAAATCAATAATTTGTAATTTGATCAATACATTAGCATTGCTTCGCTTAGAAAATAGATGGTTCCATTACAGGAAAATTAATGTGAAATTACAATAATTATAATATATCGTCACAAATGGAATATGTACACATAAAATAGAAAACAATATTAGCAGCTATTAAAAACAAACTGACAATGCAATTGCTTGTAATTTTGCAAATCATGCAAAATACAACGTACATATTCTTAAGTCTGCAGGGTGTCATGAACCCGTTTCATGTTGTTAAACAAGAATGTGAATTGAAAAATTAAATGGAGTACGAGTCAACAGTTTATTAATATTAAAGAAAGGGAAAGATTTTCAGTGACATCGTGTGGATAGGAAATGAACCGAGGTGTAAGGAGTGGCCCCTACCTCAACCACAGTCACTTGCAGTTCTGCCCAGTTCTCTATGGTTGGGAAACGGTTTCTGTTCGAAAACCAATGAAGCAACAGCCTGCCGGCAAGAGCCCCAACTCGGAAGGTTCCGTTATACCATGTTATTTCTGTAATGATTGCAAAAGAACTTGGTCCAAGCAAACGGATAAGCAAAGCCAAAAACCAGTGATAAAGTAGATTAGCTTGGGGGGGGGGGTTTAATAAACACCCTGCATGCATGCTAACAGGAACCAGAAATAAAAACCTAAAACCAAAGAATGCTGAAAAATTAACCCTAACAGGAGTGTTACTGAAAATTGTCACCATGCATGTGGAAACAAAGCACCTTAAGGATGGGTATAAAACCTGCAAATTCTAGCTAATGGAGAAAAAAATATCATAATACATCAAAACAAGTTCATGCCTTTTATTTGGATCTTTAAGTGCCACTCAGCCATGTCCAGAGCTCAGGGGAGCTCGAAACAATGAGTACATTTGATGGATCATATATAACTTATACAAAAATTCAAACCCTTACTGCCATTTTATTGAAAGTTTAATTTAGTGAGTCAGCTTTAAGTTCCCCTTCATAGATCCGCAAGACTGATCCATGGAATAACTTGTTTACCATACTACCGAACCTAAAAGGTAACATTGCACAAGTTTTGCATTATTTGGAGTATTTTTAGCCTTAAAAAGTCCTTACTTTTAGATTGCAACATAGTGATAGCAAACGTCAATGCTGAATAGCATATAACTAATAACCACCTCATAAAACTGTAGTTTTTCTGGAGATGCATACTTTTTCCGATTCACATTTTTCAGCAAATATACGCTTACACTAGTTGCAAAAATCAAGTGTTAAAGACACTTATGCAGTGATTTGCTAATCAGGAAATCGAAAAAATCATCAAAATCGATTTTTAGCATGATACGTAACAAGTACAGTATCCTAACTCCCCTGCAAATGATAAGACAAGCAGCCACCTAATTAGGACAGAATCTGAGATTTTAGTCATTACTGTCCTAACGGACACTTACTACAACCCGTACTTGAATGAGAAATCGTAATCTTGAACACTGCCGTTTTCTTCCTTTTCTTTCAATTCTCAGCTGGAAAAGGTAACTTATGAGCATTCTACAGACTTATCTTCGCTTTGAAGCTATTCCTGCAAATTTCAAATATTTTTCAAATCACTGATAGTGTCTTTAATCAATGATTTACCTCCATGGCCCTTGAAGGAAATCTCCATATACTTTTCTAAAACCCTCTCACCTAACCTATTCTTGATAATTCATTGTTACCATCCATCACATATTGGCACATTCATGAGTATGTAAAAGCAAAGCAAATATGACGCATTACATTAAGCATAGTAAAATTGGGATTTCCACCGAGACTAACAAGCTACATCTCTGCTCCAAGATCGACCCTTGATCCCTTTCTTGACGACCAAGGGTAGACCTTGGAAATGATCATATTGCTCTTTGTACCGAATACTATTCAACTATTCACTATTGCTTGTTAAAGCCGCTGCTTTGGTAAAGTACACATACAGGGTAGAAGATGGGAAATTGAAAATTTCCTTGTATGGATAGATCCATACGGACACATACTATTTAGAGACAAAATGGACATCTATGTACCATCATTTTTACAACCTGTGTGGTAAAAAAGTTGTCAAAAAAGTTGTCCATGTATTAAGAAATCATCAACATAGTGACAACTAAAAAGTGAAGAATGTGCAATTTTTAAAAACCACAACATTTTTACATAGCTCATTATATGCAACTTGGTGAATCAATAAATCAATGCAAAAACCTGTTGGTAATTGTGATGTAGCCCTTCCATCTTTCACAAATTTTTTGTCTATATACAATTGTTCACCAAAAACATCCTTATTGTTAATACTATGAAGAAATGTAAGGCCATTTAACTGTAACATGGCATGCTCCATCATAATCTCTGCTATGGTAAAATTACTTTCACGTCTAATAGCAATGTCTATACAGTAAGTGGTATTATAACATTTTATAGTTTTACTTTATTGTTATTTTATTCATGTAAGGATGCAGGCACCTAGACATGCAAATAAGGATTCTATATCATCTCAGCAAAGTTCAATGGTCACGCATGTCTTTATGGTTGACCTCTGACCGTCTATTAAGGAGTACAATATACTATTGAATATCAAATGCTTATGAGTTTTTTAGTACCTTTCTATACAACATCTTTATGAAAGGGAAAGGAATAATTTAAACTTTCCATGAAGAATTACAAAATGTAAAAGTTAGTAATATTTTTGTATTTGTTTTAATTCTTTAATTAGGAAAACTGCTTCTCAAATATGAATAGGATTAGATATTCCAAGAAGCCAGTGAAAACAGTCTCCTCACCATTTTTATTAATTGTTCAAACATACACATTTAATTGAATACTAGTTGGATTTAGTTCAATATCATAACAATTCCTTTGATTAAAGCCAGTAAGAAAATTATTTCAATTTAGCACTGTTCTTATCATTACATTGGAAACCCTTGTATGGCGTATCAGTCCAAGGGTGGTCTTTTCTTTCACCAATTGTCTTTGTTAAAATTCCTCCATAACTGAGTCATGTCTGTGCCCTAAAGCCTTAGCACCAAATGCAGTACCATTTGCAAAAGTTCCCCTTCATTCATACTCCCTGTTTTAAATTGTAATCAAAGTCACCATTTTAATGTATATAAATATATAACTCAATAACCAGATTGTACTGAAAGTGGTTAATGGCTGCCATTTAACATAACTCACATTTAAATCAAACAAAACAATTAGAGTACCGACGGTATGGCTCTTGACTGGGCTAAATGGTACAGCAGCAGCTACTTGTAGTATATAGCTACTGACCTTTCACATTCACCGTTAAAGACACTATCAGTGATTTGCTAAATCAGCAAATCGAAAAAATCATCAAAAATCAGATTTTTGCATGTATGTAACAAGTACAGGTATCCTAACATACCCTGTAAATGATAAGACCAGACGCAACCTAATAAGGACAGAATCGGATATTTTAGTCATTACTGTCCGAACGGACACTTACTACAACACGTAATTGAATGGAGAATCGTATCTTGGAATACTGCGGTTTTCTTCCTTTTCTGTCAATTCTACAGCTGGAAAAGTTAACTTATGAGAATTCTACAGACTTAAATCCTTCACTTAGAAGCTATTCCTACAAATTTCAAATATTTTTCAAATCACTGATAGTGTCTTTAATTCATTGCAAATTTTGCTGGTTCCCAATGAGCTTGGACTTCTGTAACAGCATGGCAGAGCTACTGGGAAGTCATCTACAATTCCAACAGTTTCTCCCTGTGACATTGATCCAAGCTCACTGGAAACCAGCAAAACTCAGAATTAGCAAATGTGAAAGTGTGTCAATTTTGTGCCAAATTCCAGATGGATTCAGGGATTCATTTCAACATTCAAAAAAAGAGGTTTCCTCTTCAAACTTGATCAAAATGTGACATTACTTACATAGCGGCTAATACACATGTGACACATTTTCATATTTTGCACCCAGTGGCTAATTTACATATATTTTACTGTACAGATAGGGACTACACATTGGTAGGACTTGCAGAGAAACTGTGTGATATGGCAGAACTGTACTGGGCAAAGACTTCCAAAAGGACCCCCTACTAACACTGAATGGAAGATATGGCTATCCGATGTTTAGAAACACTACTCTGCTTCTCTAAGAGGGGGACCAGTATGGAAATCCTACTCTAATTGGTCTTTATCCAATTCAAAAATTGGGATTTGTTCTTGTTATTCATGCACACCACACTATTTGATGATGTTTATTGGGCTTTACCAATTGAAATCCAAACTCCCTCTGTTTTAAGACTATAGAAGTCTTCCACGTGGGAGTATGGATGTTTAATGGAATAGGATGTTGGATAACTTCATTTGAAATATACACCCTCCCTCTGTGGAAGATATAGGTCTTATCACAGAGGTGTATGAATTTCAAATGGAGTAGAGCATTACAGTTGAAACTGCTCATTACAGGACTAAATTGGGTTTATTACACATACTTTTCCTTCATCTAATGGTTCCTACCGAGAACATTGAAAAACTTGTCTCAAGAAAGTATAATTTGCATGATGAGAAGCAAGCATAAATTATGCATTATTTTAAGTAATACTTAGGGATACATTTGATAGAAAGAATCCAGTCTGTTTTTGTTTAGAATTTTAATGATACCAAAAGTCTACAAAATTCCAGGTGACAGGAGTTTTGTTTTGTTTTCTTTTATGCAAGTTAATTTCCATTATATACGATAAAGACGGATTCACTCTATCAACAGATGTAAGCCAGGGGTGTTTTAAGGTGTATCAAAATTACTAATATGGTTGAATTATATTAGTACTTAACTGCAAGATTGCTAAGTGGTTTATAAATGCCTAGGCTTGACTTTGTGAAGACTTTGGGTTTAGATGTATAGTAGCTAGTGTTTGTATGTTCCAAATATTGGAAATAAAGTTGGACAACATTAAGTTTGATTGCCTCAGCAGCTGACTGTCTATACTTCTACAATCAGATTTGTAAGGTTAAATTTTCACCAAATTTGTGTACTAAAGAACCTGCCCTTGTAAAGGGCCTTTGCACACGTTGGTATATATTTAATATACTGTTCCCAAAGTGCACAATCTTTCTGCACAAAGCAATAAGGAAACTTAGCCCTAGAAATGAGATTGTTGAAGTCAGGGGTATTGTGGTATTTACTCTAGCAAATGAAAATTGTCTATAATATACCAACTATACAATTTTGCCAGTGAAAATGCATGGCATGTTTAAAGCCTAATACAATACTAAAATCAAATCATTCTATACATAAGTATACAACATATTATACATACAGAAACAAGTATTTTGAGGTATCATCAAAGCATTGAATTTTTGTTTCTCCTTTATGAGAAAGATGTCAATTTCGAAGAGGTTCAAATTCTGGTAAACTAGTCGTTATACATGGATATGTGCAGGATATAAGCTGCACGTGAAAGAACTACATCTATATATATCCAGACATGGACAAAAATTCCATCTCCAAACTCTTGGCAAAATATGAAGTTCACATTCTCCGTGCTGTTGTCAACAACTTTTCTCACTGGAAATGAGAGTAATTGTGTAGATATATCTTCTAACTCCTAAACCTTGTGGTCTGTTCAACTTGGTAGGTCAGACTTTTGAAGAAACACACAGCTGTGTAATATACACCACTTGCACAACATCCCACAAAGCACTATTTCTTTTGGTGTTATGTCAGAAGAATGTCTGCTGAATTCTGCACTAGAGGATAACAATTATTCAGCAATGCATATTCCAAGAATAGTGCATCATGGAAGGATGTGTAACAGGTTTATACCTCAATCTTCGGCAGTGATCTCAATCTAGATGAATAATCTCTGGTATCAAAATTCAGCAGCTATGTAACTGTTGCATCTGGGTAATCAACTTCCAGGTTTGGTTCGTTTCTATGGCAATTTGCTTGTGCAGATTTGGAGGGAGCTATAATTATGAGGTTGGCAATAGTTGCTGTAGTGCATATTGTTTGGAGAATTCTCTAAGAAGCATGCGCATGTGATGTGTGTGAAAGCTAACACCATTGACGAAGAACCACTCACTCTCATAAGATTGTATCAAAGACGTGCATGGATTTGGTGATGGTCTCGTCCTGTGAAAACAATGAAGAAAACAATGAACTCCTATTCAACGCATATTATACAATAATCTAAATCCTAGTTACAAAATGGTATAATAGCTAGATCATTCAGGCTCCTACCTTGTTACTCACTTGTAAGAACTCAAGCCTAAAGAAAGAGGAGTTTGTTCTCCAAGTCCCATATGGTGCTATTAGCATTAGTCTTTTGCATTGGTCTCTTTGGAATTTGGTGGACACAATAAGAGGGTTTTACCCACTCCTAATGTGTCTGCCATACTTAAAAAGGTTAATTGGTGTAGTAGTCCAGGCTACAGATTCATTGATACCTAATATCAACCTTGTTTTATTAGATATATAATGTTTTTCAAAGGTTTCTAGACCAGTTTTTTATGCTGATTCTGAATCCGATGGATGCCATACGAGCAAACTTGAGCATTTTTGTAAAAACGCAAAAATGAAATTGCCACCAACCAACAAAACAGTCATCTCTTGTTCACCTCAAAAGTTGTTATTTTTCATCCTTTCTTGTTAAACATTCATTGTTACCAATTAACATATGATGCTGTAACCACGTAATCGATGAATGCATATGGCCGCCAACTGCAATAAGTGTCTGATCGTGATCTATTTTTTGACTGCAGGTTGGTATTTTGGTATCGCTCCTGGTGTTTTGGCATTCAAGAATTAATTAGCAATCATAAGACATAATTTAAAATGTTGATAATAAATTCCGTCATTATAGGATCCAAAACTTCCGATACTCTAAGCTGACTATAATTGAGATCTGTAGTCTAACCAAGTCTGCAATGTTTGTGTATATCCTGTAAGTTCCAATCAGATCAATTACACATCATTAGGTAATCAGAGGAATCGATACATGTAATAATTCCATCCAAAATGGGTATCCAATATGGCTGAAATGCACTACTAATCGCGAAAAATCCGTATCACTAAAAGTTTTCTAGAGAGATATTTTTCTTTGTTTTTGGTAGTTTTTAAGCGTCCATTGGCATCCATATTGGGATATTTGATGAATACGACTCAATTACCCGTAAGATAGCCTCACTGGGGTTTTTGGAAGTTATAATCCAACTAAAAACAAAAAATTTTTATCTTTAGCCTACACGTGAATTATTACTGACCTTTTTTTTAACATTTGCGCCAAATTGAACGCCTATCTAGGATTTCATCTTGCCGATATCAATCACTTTGATTATGGTATGATAATTGTTAAATTGCTCTAAGCAGTTTTAGGGATATACACATACATTGCAGCACTTGCCGTTAATGTAGTAATTACTTTTGCCATTTTTGGAGCCATCTTGAATTGGTTTATTGATGTGATTGATTAGAAAATTGTTGAAAGCTATTCATAATTGTTTCAATTAATATATTGATTGCTAAAGCATTGGTATATATATCATTTTTACCATTCTACGGTCAAAAGTAGACAAATATCAGATGCTTTGTTGTATTGACGGCCATATTGAAATCTCTTAATTAGGTGTTACGGACTCACAGCTTAAAATTGGTCACAATGGGTTTTTTGACTTGACAGGCAAAAAAATCCAACTTTTTGAGTCAATAACATATGAGTTTTTTAGTGTTGTGGTGGCCATTTTTGGAATTTTTTGTTTGCTTTCCCCTCGAATATGCTCAAGGTTTTTTTCCGTCTGGCATCCATCGGATTCTGATTCGTCAGAAAAACCTGTTTAGAAACATTGCACAACCTATTCTATGGTATAACAAGGCACATGTGTCTGTAGCCTGGACTAGTGGCATTTTATACATTTTACAAGCAATGCTGACTCTCTGATGCTATGTGGGAAATTAAGTTATTTTTACCACCTACAAGCGCACCAGAAGTTAGGCCGATCTAAGGTTTCTTGCAGAAGTGGGGGGCTACCTGGAAGCATTTCAGGACACTACCTGTGGTTGTGGAACCCAACCACAGCATGACCTCTCTTGGCCTGCCCACTGCTGGAGCAACAATGGCCCAACAAGGACCTGCAGAAATCAGTGACGCAGCCAGACGTTGTAACCCTCTCTGGCTGGATCAATTTGAGAACCACTGTGTTTGGACACGATAAGAAGAACCACCTACAAAGCGTATCTTGCTTATCACCCTCTTTATCTCAATAATGAACAGGTTCATCTAATAGGCCCTTACCTACTTATTTGACCACTGCATATAAGACGCCCTAGAATAAGGCTGTTGGAGGTTATGATTAAATTAAACATATACAATCTCCTACTGAAGGGTGAAAGCTAATTGGGTTTTCATTCTTTTTCCCGCCCTTTCAAATACAATTTTGCATAATTAATGTGTTCCACATAACTCCATTACAATCATTCTTCCGTTATTATACGATTATCATGAACAAAATTGGTGGGGCTGAACCTTATAGACTCCAGTATTTCCTTCAGAACAAAATTCTCTACCATCTTTGAATTTAAATTAACACAGTGATTGAATTCAGAACAGTTTAAAACAATGCCCATCATTCAGATTCCTTAAGACTTCCTCATTGCCATTTTTTATCTTAATCTTGAGATGCATTCCAAAAGGTTAATGATCAAGTTTTGAATTGTGTTTCTGTGTACGTGTATCTGGAGGAGTAGCCATGGTTATGTCATGATCAATGCATGATAGTCATATGCTTTGCATGTGACCCCAAGACCCATGCATTGATCATGACCTGACCATTCATTCTATATTGTATTCAATACCCCAGATCTGCTCAATTCCAGTTGTGCCAAAGTGGCTGTTACACAGAAACAGTGGAAAAGTATGTTTTAGGCTGTCCAACAGGAATTTCCCCCCCCTCCGAACATTTATCACAACTCGTTATTCATAACCAAAGTGGTGTAACAAATATTGGTCTATAGATATTTTAAGGTCACTGGTTTGAATCCAACCCAAGTGCTTGTTTCCTGTTCACTGAAATATCCCGAGAAAGTTTAGATTGTGTGTTCAGATTCTACTTCACTCTCTTAACACACGAGTCTATCATTTTCATCTATTGTGAACAACTCCCGTCCTTAATTTCAGGTCCATTTTCTGTGGAACGAAGGCACCATGTCAAATATTAAAGTTGTAATGCACAATTATAGAAAATCACTTTTGAAATATCCTATGAAGACTGTCACCTACAACATTGAATCTGAACTAACTATGTAATACTAGGATACTAGGCCATTTCAAATATTGCCATACACCCCTCTATTTAAGTTCAACTGGAATATATCTATGCTCCCATGTGGGGGTATTCAATTAATGTGGAATAGCATGGAATAACCATAGTCAGATCATGATTAATTCTAGGGTGTTATAACCTTATTTCAATAGTTACCTTGGTGATTAACATAAAATCCCACTTGTCCTATGGTGGAAATCCAAGGGTATAATATAACTTTCATAAACTTCAAAGTAAAAGTCAAATTAAGTTGATTCGCTGCGGCCGCATTACCATGCCTTACTACAAAACTCGCTTACAACACTCTTAGGCGGATCTAAAGCAGCACCGGTTCCGACAACATCACAGATGTCCAACAAAACAAATCCTTGCAGTGATACACAAATACTGGTCATATAGTCGCCAAATACCAGGCATTCCTTGTGATACTTGTGTGGGATTTTAATTGATTACTTTGTACTTTTAGGTTTACAGAGCATAGATCACCTGTACAACGTGAGCACCTCTGGAATTCATTAACAGGTGGATGTATTGTAAGTCCTGTAATGTGATTGAAAGTAATCATAGTCCGGCAGGATCATAGTCCGGGCTCCAAGATGACAACCGGAATACAGCGTTAAACTAGTGTTGCGTGAAGGGTCATCTGAATCGATTGCACTATGTTCACCATTGTTCCCGGACTGTTAGCCTGCGAGACTATATCTCCTGCCACACCAGCTCTCTTGGGTCTACTATGCACGCAGGTTGACCAACCCATTTAGCATTGAATCATGACCATGGCTATGTTCAAATGCTTCAATACCCTCCATATTGGAAGTAATAACTATACTCAATTCCAATTTTGGCCATCTGCCATGGGAGTAATGGGACGCTCTGGAAGACCCAACAATGGCTTATAGCTGATTACAAATAATTACCAGGCACACATTATTTTCTCCCAACAACAAAAAAACACAACACCCAAAAAATATAAATCTGTTTCTATAAGTTAAAATAACCACGTCCAAGCTTTGAGACAAATTTGTTTAGCCTAAATCAATGATGGCCTTTCATTGAGATAATGCTTTAATTAGGGCTTACCTGAAGAACTCTTTCTACATGTTCTGTGGGAGTGACATCCTCTAATAACGTTGGCTCCGAGTACTTTCCCATCATATCAGATAGGACGTTACGATACTCACATTGTCCCCTGAACCGAACACACCACCAACTAATGCGTTTAAGGTCAATTCATTAAATATGCAGAGGTGTTTTTGTTCTTCTTTCAGTGGGCCTTGGGTCATGAAATTGTAGGATTATGATTTAGGGTTAGGGTAACGGGTGTATTGAATCCATCTCACAATACACCAGTTTGGGGAAATTTTACCTCAATAAGGTCATGTAATCCCGCAAAAATCATATTCTTATCACATAAAAATCCTGACTTCTACACACATTCTAGCTCACAAAGCACCATTACTTAATGCACATGAAATGTCTTGTGGTTCTTGAACTTCTTGAAAACATTTATCCCAGAGTACCGACATGTGTTAGTACAGTACAGTATAGGCACATTGCAATGCAATATGGGATTGGTTCAAACACCCAAGGGTTAGGGTTATGATCTAGGGATGTGGGATGCAGTCTTTAATGTTTATGAAGAGTTTCAAGTCAATATTTTAAACAAAATGCTGTATTTATTTCAAAAGTGAACTGTTTATATTCACTTTCTGAAGGACTGTTTCCTAGTCAAAAAATTAAACTGTGATAAACAATAATTGTTCCTTTTTTTCTTAATTACAAGCTAACAATTTGATTCCCATTCCCAGGGGCAAAACAAGGTTCACTTGTCAGAGGTTCGAGGTACAAATGTTCCAGTGAGCATGCAAAAAAGGGCCGATTTAGCATGATTTTCCAGCTTTTCTTTCCAGTCAAAGCTCTCTGGAGGTGGCAACCAGCCCCCCCCCCCGTTACGTTACTGCCTATCCCCTTTTGGTCTCATTTAACATGCAGAAAAAGGCTAATTTGTAATTTACATAATGCTTCAAAAAGATGTCTTCACAATCTAAAAGAAAAAATATCTACTTCAATAAATTGCTTTATATTTGCAGAATTCACTAATGAATGCTCTCTATGTCATTTGTCAGTTGTGTTCTTATTAAGTGTTACACCTGCCAAATCTAACATGTGGCAGCTATTGCAGATGGGGCCTTTTTGCCCTAAACCCTCGATATTAGCCTGGCTTTTCCCTTTAACCACCATCTATCTCTACAAAACTGAATGATGTCCTATGAGGAAATCACATCACTTCAGGCATTTGAGAGTAAATGTGACTCATCACATCAAAACAGACCAGTTGTCGGTAATTTGCATTTCAATATATTATTTAAATCATACATTAAAAAACAAAGAAAATAAAAAGAAATGTAACCACAATTTCCTCATAAATTGTAATGCTACACCCAATTTACACATGAGAGGTATCATTTTAAAGCTGGTAATATGGGCCTTTTGATGCAAACAAAATCTCAATTTGCACCTTGCGCGACAACTGGCAGCTTTTGATGTGATGGGTCACAAATGGGTGTGGTTGTTGCACTATTAATTCAATTATCTAAAAACAATTTCTGCAATTCTGCGGGCAAGAACAGCTGTGTTTCCCTTGGATATAAAAAAACTTCTAAATTTACTTAGTCCCGGCCATTCACATCTCAATGAGGCAAGTGCCTAGACTATCAAACTTGTCCGTAAAGTTGTCCAATTTTGGTAGTTTAAATTTTCAAGAATTTTAAAGGATGTTGTTATGAAAGAATATTGAAGATTATAATTTGGTGTTCTTGGATGTTACTGTTTTATTTTTTGTGGGTCACATTAAAGTGGGTCACAAATTGCTTGTTGGTACATGTATAACAATTTATGAACATGAATTTGACAAAAGTAATATAAATTGAAAATTAATATGACTTTAAAAATTCTTCACTTCTTTCCAGACGATACACTGTAAACAACGTGAATACTCACTAATTCAACAATATAACAAAAACGGGGAAATTTCATAACACGTTCATAGTTATTATTAGAAATATAATATAGCCGCCAGCCATTTATGGATGTTCAATGAATGTCCTTCACACATATAAGCAACATTTCTGGCCTCAAACTTCAATGCAAATGTGTTAATTGCCCAAGACTTCTTTTTAATTATAGCATCATTATTCAGAATAATTGATAATATAAATATTATTTGGGTCCGTAATTGGTTAAAAATCAAAACTGTTGATATTTTCCCCTCCCATGCCCCCCCCCCAATTTCACTTTTCCCCCTGTTTGCCCCCCCCCCAGAAAACGAAGTCTTGTGCTGCCCACTGCATAGGTGGTAGTGCCCCTGGTGCAGTGGCGTAACCAGCTTCTTTTTTTGGGGGGGGTCCAAGGGGCACACAATTTCCAGGGGGGCAAGCATATGTTAAAATTTGTTAGTATAGACCAGTTAACAGCAATGTTTGTAAACATGTTAAGGCCTGGTATCTTGAAATAGGTCGGCCTGACTGTTACACACTGGGCAATTGTATCTGTTAGAGTTTTACTACTATGGGCCATAACGATTCGCAGGAATGGATTCACAGGCAACAAAAGAATTGATGTAGGGATGTTAACTGGTCTATGGTATATGCCTATGTTGTTTTCACTGTAAATTAGCATGTGTGCAGAAAATCACTATTTTATTTGTTGGGGGGGGGGAGGGAGGGGGAAGATTCCCCACAGGGGGGCATTTCACCTGTATAAAGATTGATGATCCCTGATTGTAATCCTACAAATTGTTATTTTAAGACATGAAAATAACTTCCACCTGAGTCTGTTAGGGTTAAAAACAAATCCAACATAACCAAAAATCTCTAACTACTGGCTATTTCATATTGGAATGACATTTTCAGTGGCTGTTCAATTATTATTGGGACCCTGTATTAATTATTCCAATTATAAAATTCCGTCTTATGTAACACATAAAGAAATTTGAGCTTTACCATTCACAGGAATAATTTATATACTAGCCAATTACCAAGTCAACTGTGCAAAAATCAGCACGTTTTTGAACATTGGGGGCACTCTTCACAAAATGTGCTATTTATTGCTTTAAGCATTTGAGTCCTGCGGGCTACAGTCATGGGCTACTCTATAGGCTGGTATCTTCAAAGGGAGTCTAACTTTGGACCTGGGTTTAAACAAGGGTTAATCCTTCAGGAATGGACTTTTCTTTCAACATAATCTGAAAATTTAACAAAATAGCTGAGAAATTTCTCATGGACAGTTGGAACAAATGATTTTGTAATTATGGAGTAAGTTTATACAGTACACGGTGTTAATAAATGCAATAAAATACATATATCAGAGTTGACTTCCTTTGCTTGCACTCCATTTGACCTGATGTGTGACCTCTGTGATCATTTGACCTGTTTCTGACCTCTGATCATTTGACCTGTCTGTGACCTCTGTGATTATAATATCAATGGGTAAGAGGTCATGATATTCATGTAATTAATAAGCGAATTTTAACACATTTTGTGATTAAAATTGCAATAAAGGTTTAAAATCATTCAGATGTATTTGAGCTCATGATAAAGCTCTAGTGTACTGAAACATGGTATTCTTATATGTAAAAATAAGTTCTTCATAAGTCCTGGCCTATAGTTCAACAGCAAATTGAAGAGATTTTGTTGAATATCAATGAAGACTGTGTGACTTTAAATATCAAACTCTGGCCATGTAGTTATGGTAACTGAATATATGAATAATTGCATGGATTCAAATAAAAATATGAAACTTGCTAAATTATTGAAATTTGCTGACAAGCCCTTGGGGAGGAAAGTTTGATCTGGATCTGGAAAATACTCTCAACACTTCCTGATTGAAGCCAAATGAGAGGGATAGGTGCATGCGTATGGTTAAAGTACTTATTTGTTGCTTGATGCAGTAGCTGAATTGATGTAGCTCGCCACTGCTGACTTGAAGGATGTTATGTCGTTGATGTTGATAATATGGGGTTATTTTTGATAAAACTTTACATCAGTGCAATAATCAGTACTTTCAATTTTTAGGGACACCTGATATGTGCAATCTCTTTAAAGTTTGTTGTTGCATTTTGTTGGTACAATGGATTAGCTAGCCCCCCCCCCCCTTTTTTTTTTTTTTTTTTTTCTCCCCCCCCCCCCCCCACACCACCACACACACTTTTAGGAGACCAGAGATAAGGTAACAAGCCTTTTAGCCCATGCTCTTCCTCTCTTTACCTCTGCCAAATGATACTTATCCTCTTGCCAACCATTGCACCTCATTAGGAAAGGGCCAATTAACTAGCATCACTCCCTTAAGAAAAATACAGGGGGTAGAGCATGCCAACCTAACAGCAACAGCAAATTCAAAACGGCATCAATTTCCGGGTGCTAGTCTGTTTCAAAGACTTAACGGTAGGAGGGCGCTCTTACGCATATCGAACGGTTACACACAGACTTGACTAAAGACTAGGCCTGGTCAAGAATATTTAAATCTAAATGACCGTTATTGGAAATTACACTATTTTAGAGCGGGGTTAATCCACTAACCCCGACGGATTTTGAAGTGAATAATCTTTTCTTAATTTATCATGATATTACTAAGATCTTTTGAACAAAGGTTTAAAAGATGATTTTTTATTGTCACTGGGACCGAGGCTGCCGTAGAGAATACACGTAGGAATTCTCTAAATGACCGTTTGGAAATGCCCAAATGCCCAAATCGAGCAGATCGTGTCCACCCCCCCCCCCGGAAAAATACATTGGTTTGTTTGTGAATGATGGGCCTCACATGACCTTTGACCTCATAAACAAATGAGGGTTTGCATGTAAACTCTATAAAGCAAGTTTGGTTCCAATTGAACTTCAGCTTTTCAAATGAGGTCAATTTTACATTTTATAACTTGACCTCACATGACCTTTGACATTGGTATGTGACCTTTTACCTCATCAACAAATGAGGGATCGCATGTTGCACCTATGACTCAACTTGTATCTTACAACTTGACTTCACATGACCTTTGACCTTGGTATATGACTTTTGACCTCAACAAATGGGGGATGCGATGCTGCACTTGAGACCCAAGTTTGGTTTAAATCCATCAATGTATGTGGATATTAAGTGAAAATTTTAACCCTTTTTCACATCAACAGACATAAACAACAACAGACATCAACAGTGGCAGGCGATACAAAAAAGTCTAAAGCAGGTTAATTTACCAGTCTCAGTAGCACTCACACAACTCTAGACTACCCTGTTAAATTCAACAATGTTGTTGGTGCATTAAAATGACCATGTTTCACACATTACATCTGTTAACATTCCTAACAATAAGCGACAGTCGAGGTGTGCTATCCAAATGGCACCCAGAGTAGCTGGAGGGAGCAATGCATAATTCAGCTTGTTTTTGAACATGATATGAATGTGGGCTCTAAATATCTTATATAAGGTGCCAATATGGCTAGTGTTATGTAACATGGGAATTTGTCCCCCTTCATTTGTGTCATACATTTTCCTGGGTAAATACAAGAATGTTATTAAGAGCTGTATCCCACTAGTTTATTTTACAAGTGACTTTTGATATGGTCCCTTCATGTTATATAACACTAGCCATATTGACACCTTATATAAAATATTTAGAGGGCATACTCATGTCAATCAAAACAACCATTGGAGGGGCTATCTCTAAGTCACAATAAAGACAAGGTCACCCTTTTCCTTAAAGTCCTAAAAGTCATAAAATTATTGAATTTATTTTTTATGAAATAATATCTTTTAATATTTCTGATTTCTAATTTGTATTTATTATATTCATTTTGCAATATATTTATTCATTTAATGTGTAATTTATTCAGTTATTTTATAATTTACTTATTGATTCATTTATTAATTTATTAATTTATCTATTTATTTATTATCTAGGACTTGCATGCTGATCAATAAAAGGTTTGTATTTGAGACAGGTTTGATACCATTTGAGAAACTTGGCACACGTTTAAGGTTTTCTTCAAAATATGCACCCATGTCTTAGGATTTTTTCAAAATCTGGACTCATGCCTATGAAGTTAAGTGAAAATAAACACAAAATAGTGGTCCATCTCTGATATCCCTTAAATATTAAAGTACCCCCCTCCCTTGTTCATGCCTTCACATAATTTCCCTTCATTCCTTTCTATTTGCAGGCTTTCATTTGAGCAATACGTGGATCCTGGGTTTCCTACCGGAAATCATTTTTTACCGAAATTCCTATCCCACAATGCACCAACGATGTATGGTGTTTTGTGTCATACGGTCATTTTTCTGTCATAACTGTGCGAAAACTGTTTGCTGTACATAAATTTTACCAGTAACGAGTACTCTTTGATTGGCTTGTAATTTTTGTGCCACAAAATGTGCGCAAAGTTTAAAGGAGGCACACTAAACCACAAGCATGCATGGAGTGATGCATACCTACTCGTACATCGTTGGTGTATTGTGGGATAGGAATTTCGGTAAAAAATGATTTCCATTAGGAAACCCAGGATCCACGTATTATTTAAAGAAGAAAGACATTTTGTCTTTTATGACCTAAATACTGGTTGGCCACATACCTCTCTGGTAATGTACCCATCACCATTTATATCATACAGGTTGAAGGCCCAATTTAACTTCTCATGTAATGTTCCCCTTGACAGTACTGAAAGCCCTGTCACAAATTCCTGAAAAAAGACAAAGAAAGTTTTTTGTAAGTCAGTTTGTTTTAAAGCAATAATAGCACATTTTTTGTAGAGCGCCCCCAATTTTTCAAAAAATTTGAGATTTTTACACGGTTCCATTGGTAACTGGCTAGTAAACTATACCTGTGAATGGTTAAGCTTGAAAATGTCTATGTGTCACAAACGAAGGAATTTTGTAATTAGAATAATTATTATCGGAGATCTCCGATAATAATTCAACGGCTGCTGGAAACGGCCTTCCAATGTAAAATAGCACGGAAATAGCCCCATGTATGTGTCTACGCTCATCCATTAGTTGTTTTATTGGTTCAGGCAAGTCAAGTTAGAGGTTATTTTCTCGAGGTGGCAATATTTATTCATGGACGGATGCATAAACGTAGCATTTCCAGCTCTGCCGTTAAGTCCAATCTGGGATCCCAATTCTAATTACAAAATCGCTTATTTTATGATAAATACACATTTTTTAGCATTCTCGTTCGCAGGTATAGTTTCCTAGACAATTACCAATGTAACTGTGCAAAAATATCAAATTTTGAAAATTGAAGGTGCTCTTAAAAAATGTGCCATTATTGCTTTAAGATCTAACAGTAGGCATCCAACACAAATACCATGTCAAATGTGTTTGTTAAAACTAATACTGCACATGACAACATGTCAATTATCATTCTAATTTGAGTAGTTTTGGTGCAAACCTGCCTAAAATTACCATACTCATGAGCTGAAGGTCGACTGCCAATTTGAATGGCTTTTGATCAAAATGGTCTTTGAACCAAAGGCACTGTTTTGAAAGACCCTACAAATTGTTATTTAAAGCTCTAGAACTAATTTGATTCTTCCTACACCCATTTACGGAGGACTTCCACATAACGTACAAACAGGGCTTTACTTGAGCTTTTGTTTCTATAAAAGTCCTAACATGTTCTTTCTTGATTATGATTATCAACTTGAATAATTCACAAAATTCTTTGGGGTATCCACAGATATATTTTTTCTGAATCTAGGACACGCATGATTCTTGCTCCAAAATTCTACCTGGAATCCAAAACGCAATAACTGTTAAGTATTCTGTTCTAGAATTTTGCACTAATGATTTGAAAATTATGTTCAAAAACGTTATCACAAAGTTGTGGATATAGGATTTCAATATCTCTAATTTAAGGCATTATCAGTGATTGCTAAATCAACAATCAAAACAATCATAAAATCAGATTTTTGCGAGTTTGTAACAAGTATAGTTATCCTAATCCACCCTACAAATGATAGGACCAGAAGACCCTAATAAGGACAAAATCTGATATTATAGGCATTAGTGTCCGTTCGGGCACTTACTACAACACCATAATTGAATGGGGATTCGCATTTTTGAACACTGACGTTTTTCTTCCTTTCGTCAAGTATTTAGTGGAAAAAAGTAACTTATTGAGAATTTACAGCTGTCCTTCACTATTAAATATTCCTGCACAATTGCAAATATTGATTCTTTTGGATAAAATACAGTCGAGTAGGGTACTTTTAGTATTTGCATTGTATAACTCAATTCAAGAGTCAGTATTTCTTTAAAGCAATTTAGACACATTTTTTTGAACGAGCGCCCCCAATTGTCTCATAAAAATTTGGAGCATTTTTACACGATTGCATGGTAACTGGCCTAGTAACCTATACCTGTGAATGGTTTTAAGCTCGAAAATGTCTATCGTGTCACAAACGAAGGGAAGGAATTTGTACTAGAATAATTATTATTCGGTTGGATCCCGATAATAATACAACGGCTGCTTGGAAAAGCCTTCCAATGTGAAAAATTAGCGGGAATATAGCGCATCGTAAGGTCTACCAGCTCATCCATAGTTGTTGTATGGTTCAGGGAAGCAATTTAGAGGTTATTTTTCGAGATGGCACATTTCATCGGCGGAATAAACTTGGCATTTCCACATCTGCCGTTAAGTTCCAATATGGGATCCCAATTCTAATACAAAATCGCTGTATTTGTGATATAAACAAAACGCATTTTTTAGCATTCTCGTTCGCAGGTATAGGTCATAGAACAATTACTAACGTAATACGTGCAAAATATCAAATTTCTGAATTTCGGGGCGCGCTCTTCACCAAAAGCTGTGCTAATATTGCTTAAGAAAGTTGAAAGAATGGGTAATATCATACACAACCCTATTTGACACATATCCTCAAACTGTTAAGGTTTACTACTGCATCTTACTCAACACCCCCATTCTATTTTTTGATCTCATGGTCATTAAAGTCCATTTCATACTTCACTGCATGCAGTGAAGTGAAAATGGACTATAAAACCATCTCTGACTCACATGCAGCATGCAGTAACAGTTCAGATTGCATTGTCAGAAATGGTTTTTAGCCATTTTAACTGCACTACATTGCATTGAATATGAATGGACCATAAATTACTACTCAATGTGAATTGAGCAATGGTGATCGTGTCCAAAGGAGTTTGAACACATAATGAGCATAGTGGCTAAGAGTCTGCAAAGATAGTTATAAAAAAATCACAAAAAATGCACAACAACATAAAGGAAACTCCAAAATTATGACTGAATACTGTCCCAAACCATCGAGGATGTTAAGAACTGAATCTTAATATTTAGAATTGGGAAGTTTTGTAAATCAAAATATTGTTCATGTTATATAAAAATATCAGAAAAAGGATAAAGAGTAAATATCAGGCATGATTAAAGCTAAAACCGAAAGTCAAGACAAAATAATCCACAAATGTGTTTCTCACACAAACTGATTTGGTGTTTTTGAATAAAGAATAGATAAATAATATGAATTTAATTTGAATTCAAACTAACATTTCAACCGAATATGGTTCACATTAAAGGCTGAAGCAGCCATTATTTTTTTCTTGTGTCATTTCTTCGTTTTATTTTTTGCACTTTAAGCACAATTGGTGTGGGGGTTTTTTATGCATCTGGTTTTTAATGATGTATTTTATTTTGGTTCATTGTATTTTTCTTATGACTAAATATTTTATTTTGGTGAGGGTATTTTTAATTATGAATATTATTTTTATCTTGTCATTTTAATGCAGTCTATCCTTTGGTTTTATCATTATTATTCTCTTGGTTTTTTGAGCATAGTATCTAATGGTTTTGGTAACAGTTGTGTCTTTATTTATACAAATATATCTTGTTTTTGAGATTATGCTAACATTTTTTGAATTGCAGAGTCTCTTGTGGTTGTTTGCGCAAATATAATGAGTCAGATTTTGAGCCGAATCTTGATTTTTTTACTCTCATATCTTGATTTTGGGCAAAGGTCTTGATTTGGGAAATAATGTGTCTTGATTTGTGGGGGCAAAATGTGCCTTGATTTTGGGAATGTGTGCCCTAATTTTGGGTAGCAATGTACCTTTTGATTTTTGTGCAGTATATCCCTTGTATCGAATAAAAATAGTTTGAAAACTATTGCTTGTTGACTTAATATTTTGTTTATACTGCCTACAGTATCACGTCTTATACAACTCGCGACCTTATCGGCACATCAACCCACAAGACACCCCACCCCCAAATCAGGCGACTGTTAGCTGTGGCGGCAAATCATTGATCCATGATGGGGTGGAATTGTTAAAGTGACTAAAGTTTTTGTCCCCCCCGCTAAACGGGTGTGGCTGGATTCACCTCACTTTCACAGCAACACTGCTGTGGTGAGGATTTTTATTATTGGAGCAAGATATACTGACAGATGCCCTTCCTGACATCATGTGCTGGATGGCCGCCATTAGCGCTCTACACCCACATCCTTATAGCTAAATCTTCTTTTTTAGTCTCCCAGGTAACCACCACCCTCCTCATCGTATTTCGTTAGAACCACTGATGGGGTGACAGCAGGGTGGCGCCAGGTAAAATCCATGGATGGACGAACCACATGGGGGGGGGGGGGGCGAACTACAAAATAACTCATTTTGGTTAAAAACCCATATTTTTGTGCAAAAGATCTCCTGTTTTTTTCCAATTTTGAATCTCAGGGGGCGGCTGCCCCACTGTGGCGCCGCCCCTGGGTGACAGTTTAGAAGCCGCCAATCAACCCGGAACCTGGTACAGGTAGTACTCTGCATGGTTACCAGGATACCAGTAGCGGCACTACATGAAAACCTGACCTGTAGACCAGCCTGACCTCACCTAAGATTTTTTAAAGAGGGACAGGTGTCTTTAAAGAATCTCATAGACATTCCACCGACAGCCTGTTTTAAGTCTATATTGACCGTCCCACCCACAAACGTCACCATGATTGATTATCTGCAGTTTAGTGCAATACCAATTTTTTTGTAATGACTTGTTCAACATAAGATAGCTTTTGAAACATAACTCATTACAAATAAGTCATTGCCTACCAGATTTTCTACACTTCCTTTTTTCATTTTCTTTTTGCCCACAACTATACCATGGGAAACTAAAAAGCCTGGGTGCAGGGTACCCGTCATTTGGCTTGCAGAAACCGTGACTGTATGGCTAACTGGCTTTCCCCTTCTTCCATAAACTTTGATAATGGATTTTGCATTTTGCAATTTGCCCGTAGGGAATCAGTGGGTCAATTGTTCCTCTTTTAAATGTCCACTGGCATTTGTAATTTAGAGGCGGTAGTAATGGAGGGTCAGTTAAAGTCTTTCTTCTAGATACCAAGATTATGTACAAAAATAATACCTGGCACTTCTATACTTTTCATCATAACTTGCAGAATATGTGTTGTCATCTTTTAAACTGTGAATCATGCCGATACTATTTTTCATATTCTAATTGTAATACTAATTTTTAATCTGTGTACAAGAAGAAATTGTACGATATTTCACTCAATTCTGACAATAGAAGATGTGTCCTTCATTTTCGCTGTGGTTGATAACACTGAGCCACCTTGCTAGTAAAGATTTAAAGGTGCAACGAGAGATTTCACATATCATGTGCCCCTAAAAAAATCGAAAGTACCGATTTTTGCCCCGATGTAAAGCTTTTCCATCAATAATATCCCCATCGGAAAGTATTAAGCGAGGCCCTAAAAAAAAAAATTGTTGATTGGCGTAACCCGAACCCGAACCGACACTATTTTACCCAACCACAGCCGCCCTAAATTTTTTATTTTTTTTGTGTGCAAAAAAAGTTTTTTCCATCATGTTTTACTGATATATGGTCATGACACGCTGAAATGCAAAACAGGAATTTAGGACTTCATACTCGGTACTCTAAAGTTGGCAGGACATTCAAAATGAACAATTAAAAACAAAAGATGTGTTACAGAAAAAAAAGTGAGATGTGCCATTTGTTTTTGTATGTGTGTCATCTAATTTTGTGTTCTGTAGGTGAAACTAACAAAAAAAAAAAAATCGCCGTACCTCCCCTATTTTGTTTTTCTATGTTACGCCAATCAAACAATTTTTTTTTTTTAGGCCTGATGGTTACCCCAAAATTGTGACATTTCTAATTTCGTAAGGAGCAAATACGAAATTCAGCCTGTTTTATATTGAAATATAAGAAATGAAATCAAGCCTTTTTTTCCTTTCTCTTTCATCTCTTTTAATACATTTCGTAGCCAAAATACAAGGTAAGAAATCTATTGAAGCGTCTCTTCTATATGAAATTTCTATTGTGACACAATATTTTTGGTGCCCAAAATCTCTCATTGCACCTTTACCTTCAGTTTAAATTGTTCTCTTGTGTTGCCACTGAAAATGGTTTTTTGGTCCACTGATTTGTATCACTACGACTTATCAAATAACAGGTCTATGTCCAATTTGCTGCTTTGAAATTGGGCAATTTTCACATTAGCCAAAGTTCTCTTCAAAATTGTCCGATTTGCTGTTTAAATAAAAAAGGCACTATCAGTGATTGCTTAATCAGAAAATTGTCAAAAATTCAGATTTTGCATGTCTGTACAGTATATGCTATCCCACATACCCTACCATGCAAAGATGAAAGCAGCCTAATAACAGGACAGAGCCGATATTTTAGTCATTCTGTCCGTACGGACACTTGCTACAGCACATAAGTGTAAATGGATATTTTATCTGAATAGCACTGTTTTCTTTCTTGTCTTCAGTTTTTTCAGTTTGCAAAAGAATTTGTTGTAATTCTAATAGCTTATTCTTCACTTTTAAGCTATTCCTGTATTTCAAATATTTTCATCCTCTTTCGAGTGAATCAATGATAGTTTCTTTAAATTTTGTCTTAAAATTGAATCAAGTCTGCTGTTCATTTATGCCAAATTTTCTTCCGAAACTGACAACTTTCTGTAAATTGGCCACATTTTGATCTCCCCCATTTGATCAATGTTTGCAGTTCAAATTGGCTACATTTCTTGTCCAAATTGTCTCCCTTATTAAAGTCCTGGCCAAATTGCTGGTGTTGAAATTGGGCCAATTTGGCGTCCATCTATTCTCTAATTTGTACACCGGGCAGAACCCGGGCATCCATTGCAATAAATAGTTTTTGTCTATGTTTTTGTTTATCCTCTTTACTGGTCTTGGTGCCCACTGCTTTTTTTTTTTTTTTTGCATATCATGTTTAAAAAAAAAAAAAAAAAAAAAAAAAAGAAAAACACAAAAAAAAAAAAAAAAAAAAAGACATACATATTTATGTAAGCCATTCTGTAGAATCTTTGTTATGTAGAATACGTGTTGATAGATCCGTGTTTTGTTTTCTAATATCTCTGTTTGTAGACACCATGGGTTTTACAGCTGTTTGGTGAGAGCAATCCGAGGGACGCATTGGAAATTAAATTTTTCTATACCCAAGGGCTGTTTTAACAATTCGCGAGCTGAGAATTACAAGGTTCTAACTGACATTTTGGTCATTTTGAGAATTGGCCCTTTTAATTTCACCAAATACAATATAAAACAAAAGAAATTTTACCAGAAGTGCATGGGACCTTTTAAACAACTTTTACATTAAAAAAAACCACTAAAATTATATATCACGTTAAAGCTTAGCAAATGTAATTTTAATTATATTATTATCTTACAAAAGCCTGAAGTATCAGAACCTCAGCTCACAAATTATTAGTTTGTGAATCTACATGGTAACAGACACCTATGGTAAGATGGACTTAGACCCATTGTTTTCTTCAGATGGTAAGCAATAGCTATCCTCTGAGTTTTCAAAATTAAAAAGAAACTCTGTTATTTTGCCCACATTCTATTTTATAATTTGTTTGTTATGGAATTTTGTTTAAAATTTTTAAATATTTCCAGCAATGAAATTTCATTGGTGTTTGCAGATTGACCTCTAATGCTTGTCTAAAACAATGGACATTATGTTCCATGAGACAAGAAATGGCTATTTTTAAATTACCTTGGCTCTTCCCAAACCGTGAGGCCTAGGATAACCGAAACACGGGATGGCGTAAGCTCTATCACCCCCTCTTGACAAATCAGAAATTTCTGAGGATCATGTCTCTAAATTTTGATAATGGTTCTTTTGTTGTAGAACACCCACCGAAAATGTTTTCGATGGTTTATCAAAAACTAAATTTGAAATCCATAGTCCCCTTGTGGTTGACTTTACCTAAATCCCCCCACCCTCCGAGATAGGTATGGATTTCAATAAAAAAAGTTATCCCAATTGGCTATTTAATTTGAAATCCTTACTCCCCTTGTGCAGTGGGGTAGCAAGGTGGGGGCAAAGGGGGGAACAGTGCCCCCTCTGAAAAAAATCTGGAAATAAAACACAGATATTCATGTTAAATCAGCCCCTTTTCGGATTCTTTGCCCTGTGACCGGGAAATTTTTGCTTGTGATCGGGACATTTGTTGCACCTACCGGGAAATTGCCCCCTCGGAACCACTGGGCTGGCTATGGGCCTGCCCTTGTGGTTGACTATCTAAATCTCCCCCAGAGAGGTAGTGGATTTCAAATAGTTACCCAATGGGCTATTTAATTTGAAATCCATAGTCCCCTTGTGGTTGACTTTACCTAAATCCCCCCCTCCCAGAGAGGTAGTGGATTTAAAATAGTTACCCTAATATGCTATACAATTGAAATCCATACCCCTGTCAAAGACTTTATATATCTCCTAAAACAAAGGTGTGTATTTCAAATGTAATTACCCATTGGGCTATTACATTTGAAATTTATACTCCCCCTGAAGACTTCACCAAAATCTCCCACAGGGATGGTGCAGATTTTCAATGGAATAGCCCAACAAATACCCACTTACAATCAACAAGCAGCGCATCTAAAAAGCTCTTACAAAACGTCTTTGGCTTCATCTGCGTCATTATGAGCGTTTTACTCTGCCAATTTCTTTTAGCATAATTAGCGGTCTTGCCTAGCAAAGAGCACTGCGCAAAGCTTTTGTCCCATTGAGTTAATTCCCTTGAAACATACTTGCTGGACTGACCATTCTTGCCAAATGAGCTTCTGCAAATTTCTTGTTATCTTTCATAGGATTGTAGAGGTTTGGTACTATCTGAAAACTAAAATACAAGATCTGGAATGCAGCTAGACTGCATGGTACCGTTCAAGTTCATTATGATGAGTGAAATTATTGTATAAAAGGGTAGCCCAAACATAGCAGCGTGCCCATGGAGAAGTTCTTTGGGGCTTGGGGCCCCTCACCTTATTGTTGGCAAAAGCTTCCACCTGTGTCATTGCAAATATCTTTTTCAATGACAAAAAGAGCTCTTATCATTTCAAATGTGAAGGTCTGTAGAATTAAACATCTGTTGCTTTTATCCTACTAGGTTTTACTTAATATCATGTTTGGTATATTTGGTAAATCCTTGTACACAGTATCTGCGACATAATAAACAATTACGGGGTTCCCCAAAATACCCATCCATTCTCAGGAAATGGACTAAAAATTGGAGTTACATGACATGACTGAAAGTTTAAGGCGTGAGTGTACATCCCATGGAGACCCTTCTAAGGCCTTGTTTCAATGGTGTAAAATAAAATGAACATTTGTAAAGTCTGCAAAATTTGGCACCACTAATGAGTGGCCATCTTGGATAGGCAAAGTAACAAAATCGCATTTTTTCCAAGTTGATTGGGTAATATCTTTTTCCTCAAGGATTTTCTCCACTACTTTTTAAAAATGTTTTGCAAACTCTTTTTAGTTTACATTTATTTTTTATTCTGACCCATCTGTTTTTATTTTCTTTAACATTTCAATTTCCACATAGAAATGTTTACAACATCGAAGGCATCTACTTTCATCACAAAATGGATAAAAACAAGTGCTAACCAATGCCCAAGTGGGCTATACTGTCCAGCAAAGCATTACCGACAGTTCATACGCTTCTCTGAACACTTCAGGTAATAGAAGACGACCGAGGATGCTAGTTTATTTTTAATTCTGTTTTCAAATAACCTAAAATGTGTTGGATAAAACCCAAAAGAGAGAGCCAAGACCTTTGCAAGTTTAATTTGAGATATTGGGTTGAGTTGATAGGTTTACCCGTGATAGACTCAGTTTCTATTCAAGGCATATAGGTCAATATGTAGTGTGAATATTCTAGATTTTAGAAAATAGAAAATATGTTTGAGTATGTGTACATGCATGAGTTCATGAGTATGTAAAGTGTATATTTTGTGGGGACATTTTAACACTTTGTAAGGACTTTTTTCCCTGAGAAGACCATAGGAACATCCCACAAGCTCATAAATATTTTGGCATAATTAAATTATACCCTTTGTATTTACTCTAAATCACATGCTTACAGAACATGTGATACAGAATAGATACAAATGGTATAATGCAATTGTGACAATAATTCTTCCTCCTTATAAATTCTATGGTGTCAATTTTGGTGTCAAGTCTTCATAAAATTCAGATACCTACATCTGTGTGTGGGGGTGTTTTATGTGTTTGTGGGGTTTGTGTGAGTGTGTGGTAATGTATGCATGCAAATATGTTAGGTGACTGTATTCAATTCTGCTTGTGACACAAGACAGAGCAAATTTTTTTAAATATTACATTTCATTTATGCAAAATTAACATGTACCAGTACATCTTTTATAAATGTGTGCTGGGTTATATGTTTGTTTGGGGGTGTGTGTGTGTGTGTGTGTACACGTGTATGTGAATTAATTGCAACATTTAACCAAAACAAAAGCACACATAAGAGTTTTTAAGAGCACACATTAGCATTTGGCTAAATGAAAGACCCGTTTTTTTTAACAAATGATATATTTAACAATTTTAAGAGATGTAAAAAAATAACCTTCCATTAAGAAAAAAATTTTGGTTTTCCTTTAAAACTTACAGATAAAACAAAATAACAAATTAAAAATTGAAAAATATTATATAAAATCATTTTGTGATTTCAGCTTCTTCTCAAAATAGTAAAGTTTTGGATAAGTCTCATTCAGATCACTGTACTTTTAATTAACATAAATTTAAGAGTGAAACTAATCTGGCTTTGCATTATTTTTATGTCACAATCATATCTGCCTCTATCAATTTAGAGTACTCCAATTCTACGACATGTCTAATTCACTTTTGCACCACTTTGTCATAAGTGACGTGATGACTTGCGTTTATACTGTCCCAAAGGGATCTTTTAAGCCATGGAATACCATGAATCAAGCATGGTTGTCATAGGCAGTTCATGTGACACCATTAATTGTCATGTCTTGACATGATCACTATCATGCTGGTGTCATAGCAGTGCATGTTACACCCATGCCACTGATCATGACCCTGACCATGTCTATTCAAAATTTCAAGACCCATATCTTGTTGTCCTTCCATGTGTTCTGGATTCAATCTTAAAGGGCCCATACACTAATAATTGTCCTCCAATACCACACGGCCAGTTCCTTAGCTTTGATTCACTGGTGTCTCAGAAACCTGCCCCTTTTTTTGGGGGGGGGCATGAATAGAGATCGCATACCATTGCACTTAAGGTCATGCATATACATATGGATTAGAACATGCATATGCATATGGATGAGAATAATTTCTCATTGTTATATTGGTTGGACTTAGCAGCCAATCAAGTAATATCTCTGGATTCACACAAAAGTAAACAGGAAGAAACCAAAATATTAGAAGCCAGATTTTACTCTTTAACAATAAATTTAATGTTATTTGGGATTTGATGAGGATATTTTCCAATTGTAACCAATGTTTTTATTTGAGATAGGCTGTATATTTGTAACTCAACTTTTATTTATAATTACACCAACTTAACTATAAATAAAGACGGATGCTTCATTATACCAGTGCTGCCGACAAGCAGTTTTGAATTTACCTGTGTCTCGAAAAATAAATTCTAAAATTTGAGGGCAAATTTGGGGCAAATTTTTACCCCAAATGGACTCTACTAAGAGGGAAATGTAGGGGAAGCTTGAGTGTTGAAGTAATTCCTCCTACCTTTGTGTATCAATCGAAATGATAGAAATTATGTGGGGCTAACAACCAGAAGGGCAAAGACACTTGGTTCTCATCCTGTGAATTGGGCGCAATATTTTCCTTCAACTACTTTTTTGTTTTCCCTCAAGAATTAGGTTATAACTTAAACTGGAAAGTTGGGCATGAGTATATTTATACCTTTCACCCCTACTCGGTATCCTGTATTTATTCTGTAATTTATTTATTTATAACATTCGGCATTTGGCCGGCAGACCCAATATGCGATAGGCATTAAATTCAAGGGCCGGCTCCAGAAACAGCGAGGAAATATTTATGGGTAGAAGTCCGAGTTTAGATGCAGGAGGAAACCGAAGTACGCGGAAAAAACCTCGCGAGGACGGGTAATGGATCGGCAACCAATTCACATACGACTGGGCTTGCACCGGGAATCGAACCCGTCCCATTGGTGAAGTGAGCGATTTTGACCGCTCACCAACTCGCCCTCCCAAACTTTAATGGAAGGGAATAAAGCCAAGTTTTGATCAAAGTAAATGTGAGAAGGGTAGTAATGTAATTGTGCTGAGAATTAATCGTTAGGCCCTAATGCAAATTTTTGCAACGTATTTTGTTAATTCTGGTCCAGGGGAACCTGCATCTTGATTTTATATATCATCTCAAGGCTCAAATCATGATCTTATTGGCATGCCAATATTATCCACCATCAGTGCTCTCCAGTTGACTCAGCATTTAACTTGGCATGTTGGCTGATGTCCAGCCAGAGCATCAGCTTCTATTATCAACCCAACCAAGTATGCTATAAGTACCCTTCAACTTTAATTGCCATGCTGACCTGACCACAATTAACTTCTCAATCTAATTCTCACATGTTGTTGTATTTTACGAACTGACCAAGATATTGTCATCAATGGTTGATTTTGCTTAACAATTCCCTACCTATCGACATGTATTAGTATTTTTACAAAATATGCTAAAATAGTCCTGAATGGGCTGTTCCCGATTACTTCCACATCCTCCCATTTATTAAAAGGTTAATTTGAATTAATATCTCCCACATGGGGAAAATTATGAATTGCCACAGAGTAGTCATGTTCAGCATGTTCCCAGGGCATTTCAAACATGATCAAATGCATGGTTGTCTTATGTCAGTGCATGTGACCCTGCATTTATCAGTCCTTGACTGTGACGAGTCTACTGGAAATTCAAAACCCTATAATGGAGACAAATACTCATTTCCAATTGTGCCTTCCACAAATTGGATTGGTATTCTGAAAGGGAGTCGAACTTTAGACCCGGGTTTAAAACCGGTTAGTCCTACATGAGTGGACCTTTTTCTTCCAACACCCCAAATGTGGTGCTGTAACGGATCGAGAAAATTCCTCATGGAGGGGGGGCGGAATGCTCAACCCAACCATGAGGAATTTTTTCTCACCGTTGCATAACTTTCAAACAGTATTTTGAAAAAAGGTCCACTCATGTAGACTAACCCTTGTTTAAACCCAGTCTAAAGTTAGACTCATTCAATCCAGCCATTGGCATATGGAATTCATCTGGATAAGAATATTGAGAACATGGGAACTATACTCTATCAGCGCAAAGTAAAACTGAGGAACATGGGCCATATACAATGTAACAACTTCCAGTGCATGCATAAGTAACACTATTGCACTGCAATACTGAAAGGTGGCAACTGGGTATAGTTGGTGCACATCAGCCACTTTGTACTTCAACCAGAATAGAGTATGGATGTGTAAGGTACTCCGTATAAAATGACAGTCCCACTGACAGTTTACTTGGGCTGCAGCAATGGCAGAAGCAATCCTGTCATTGTTATTATTATTATATGTTTTTACACAGGTTAACAAAATTGTCCTCTATCATTTTGTGGCTATCTATTTTCCAAAAATAATATGCATTGAGAGCTATTTGGTATTATTGTTTCAGAGTTTAATTATCTTTCCGCATACTCTTTAAAATTTTGGTGCAGCTGGTGTAGCATAAAAAGCACAATCATTCTGGATTTTATTGCGAAACTTGTTAAACTAAACATGATTTTAGCTTCAAAGCACTGTATTAAAATTGGCATTTGAGCACATGCACTTAAATATTTTAAAAACTATTTGCTTACTTTACACATACGCCTTTTGAACCGAGTATATACTTTAAAGATGTTAAAGATGTTTAGTGGTTTTAATAGTTGAGCGCCCAAGTGTTTAAGGCTTTCCGTAGCAATTAGGGTGCTCCACCAATAGTGGGAGAACCGATCCACAATTGCTTCTGAATCAGTCAGCCGATCTCCGATCATGGTTGAGGTTTGAATCGGCGATTCCGATTCAGATACCGAATCTCTGGCAATGTCATTGACCCGTGTGTTGCACAATGGTATTCTTACACTGTAAAATTTGCTCTCTGAACGTACTTTCGCTATAATGATCAAATTACATTATTGCCTGTTATGGTAGAACAGAAAAGTACAACTACTTGACATGCTAAGAGTTTTACAACAGAACATTAAAAAAATATTTCAGGGTTTTCTGAGTTCATGATACTCCCTCAATCACATTAATCTCCTGGCAGTCACAGGGCAGCCATATTTTGTTTAGTTTACTTCCGGTTCGCGCAAGAAGGATGGGTTGAAAAGTTCGTGTATTTCTAGAAATATTCCTAGAGATTCTCCAAATGGGATAAAAGTAACAATGAACATCACATACCCCTTTATAATTTACGATAAACTATATATCTGTTGTTATGACCTGTGTTAAAAAGTTTTGTCACATTTATTCAACAACTTTCATAATTTTTTATAAAATGAAAAGAATACCTCCGCCAATCAGGAACGGGGTTTCATCATCATCTCATCAGATTAACGGAATTCCCCCTTGGAAAAAAATACTGCCGACACGTGTTCATGTAAACTTAAACTTTGTTAATGCAAACACACGCGACGCGTACATATTTTTTGCTATCAGATATGGTGACTGTTTGTCTGATGACTCAAGTTGGTTCAAAGGCTAGATTGAGTAAATATTAAATCAAAAACTTGGCTTAAGGTCTTCATTTGCAGATAAGTGAGTTTGAAATGAGTTCTTGCCATTTTTTCTAAGTGCTTTTTTGTAGTAACTGTTTGGGATCGGTTCATGGGATCGGTATGTGGGGAATTTTTTGGCCGATTCAGATCCAGATCGAAAAGCTAAAATCGGGCCGATTCAGAACCCTCCGATGTTATCGGTTCTACACTTCCACCAACTGGGGACCAAATGATATGCACTACTGCGATGTTCAAATTGGACAGTGCAGTAGGCCATCAATTGATGAAACGGATTCTAATACTCTTCTTAACTAGCCCCTAGTTTTAAATTTAGATGCAGTTTCAGTGGAGTTAAATTGCATTTAACATTAAACAAAAACCTTTCTGGAATTGAATTTACTTGAGCAATATCTCACAGATAACCATTTGCATGGTGTTTATTTTCACATATTTTTGCAAGCAACGAGTAGAGCATGAAGCCAGCAAATATTTCTGACCTAAAGGGTATAATGATTAGCTGGTTGAAACAACAAATTCAACACTCTGCTCAAGTGTTCAGTACTGTAAATTCATGAAAAATTCAACCCTGTGAAATAATTGTGTATGTAAGAAGATGTTTGAAACCAATCCCAAAATGGACTCTGATTTAAAAATGGCACATTGAGGTCATGTGAACCACACATTTTTCATAAATTATGCAAATTAACTCATGAAATATGCATTAAATAACACCAGTGATATTTGAAAGGAAGTCTTGGCTTTCAAATGGGGGAGATCCCATCCTCATAGCAATAAATAGAACCCTACAAATTGATTTTTTGGGCATAAATTATGCAAATTAGCTTGGTGATTAACACATTTTGCCCTCAAAATCTAATCAGGTCAAGAACATCAGGTCAAGAACATCGTACATACAGAAACAGTGACTGCATAGTCTCTTCTTGAACTTTGTTCAGGCAAGACAAAAAAGTGTTGCCTGATTCAACATATTTAGAAGCGTGTTTCTAAAGTTGCTTTTTCGCTTGAACCAGCGCACCATTTTAAATTTTGACAAGAGGTGGAGAGAATCGTGTAAGCTACAGGATTCCATCATCAAACTGATCCTTAAAATGATAACATTTGTGTACACTCAGTCCACAAAATGGCTGAGGGTGAATTTTAGACACCCTGTATAAAAGTGCATTAAAACAGACCACACAAACATCTTTAAAACTATGACTAAAATCACAAATGCCCTTATCTGCGATGGACATTGCCCCAATTTTGGTTATCATTTTTTCTATCCGTTTATTTCTTCTTGTTCTAACTGTTTCAATTTTGAATTATATAATGCCCCATTTTGGTTTTGTAATGAGATGAGTTATACCCACAGCCAATGATATCATGAATGATAGGATGATGAAAGAGTACGATATGCATGCAAATAGACATGCGATGGAAGACATACGGAGCCTCTTGTCTCATGTACATAGCTTATTGTCTTATTGAGGCGTGAAATTCACAAAGATGGTAATTATTTTAAAGGGATAGTCCACAGTAATTTTGTATGCCAAATTGAAGGTTCTGTTTGAAAGCAGTCACTTTAAAGTTCAAATTTGGAAAAACACGATAAGGGATGCACCGTTTTATTGCAAAAGGAGTTGGATAGTTTTTAAAGACAAAATTGTTATACACCCTCCAAACCAACAAATTGACACAAAATACATGTCTTTTTTTATAGCTGTTGGTTCAATTTGAATAAATGTAAAGGAATGGGATGGGAATTATTCAGTGCAGAGCCAATTCAGCTAGAGTTGCGTAGTGATATAAAGCAATCACTTTCTATCATTTTTATAAACATTAATAAACTTGCAGACTATCCCCTTAAAATTTGGAGCATGTATGGGGTACTTAGAAACCATAAAAGGGCATTATCAGGAGTAATCCAACTTGAGGTGAAATCTATCTAGATTCTAATACATATCAAAAATTGTGAGGTTATTTTCCCCCAGTAATTCCAAAAACACTTTAGCAGGGATATAGCTACCAATATGAATAGTTGTATTGCATCTCCAAAAGATATCCTACTGTGGCAAGATTGTGCAGGTGTCATTTTAATCCCATAATTTAAAAAAAAGTTTGATTGTAATAGTAATGTTTACACTGCAAGAAGCAAAGTGGCCCTTCTGATTTAAAAAAAGACTGAAAATGGCCTGAAAATATCTGCTAATTCATATTTCCAAGCACCCAATGACCTTACAAAAGAGTCTGCACAAAATGTGTTGATGGTTTCTAGGCAACATTGACCTGCTGATTCTAAATCTTGATGATGCAACTTTGAGCATCCTTGAGCATTTTGAGATAGGGAAGGGGGTAAATTATCCCCCCTCTTAACATTTCTTTAAAACACAAGTGTTACCCCATGTTTGTGCCACTCTCATTAAAGGTGCAATGAGAGATTTTGAGGCACCCAAATATTGTCTCATAATAGTAATTTCATATAGATTAGACACTCAATAGTTTTCTTACTTCGTATTGGCTACAGAAATGTCTTAAAATGCTTATATTTCAATATAAAGCATAGGCTGAATTTTGTATTTGCTCCTATACGAAATCAGAAATTTACAATTTTTGTACCAAAGAAACATTTCTCAGCTTAACCCTTTCAGATGGGGATATTTTTGATGGAAAGCTTTACATCAGGGCAAAATCAGTACTTTCGATTTTTTTTAGGACACCCGATATGTGAAATCTCTTGTTGCACCTTTAAGTTCAATCATAACCTCCTACCCCCAACTCCACCCATCCCAACCTCTCATAGCTATATCCCTGCATTAAGTAAAATCTAGGGTTGTTAAACATGATTCTAATTTCACTAGCTTGTTGCACATCAACAAAACATATAAGATACAATAGCATGGGCAATGTTTTGCAAGCTGCCAATAAAATTTCTTTTATTAAAGACAACTACCATGAGGCATGTAAAAACAAACAAATGGTAGCTCACATAAAAATACAAGTTTTTTTTTTGGTCCATTTTTTTAGAAATGATTCATAGCTGGATTTGGAGGTTTCGTTTTTTCTTTTTCTTGTTACCTATACTTTCCTACTGCATTTGGTTAGGAGGTTGTACCAAGCATGTTCAGATTTTAGTTATTTTGAAACTATAAGTGTATCCCATAAAAAGCCTTCAGGTAAGCAATGAGCATCCTCATCATTTTAAACTAAATTTGAAAGTACATTTCCTCTATTCCATTAATTCGAAACATAGTTACGATACAATACTGCCATTGGAATGCTTAATTTTTGCAATGCATTTAGGAATGCAAGAGATACACATATTCACAATACAATGACCTACAATACAAGCACACACATCTTTTTAAATTTTTGCTACGCAATTATGGGATTCAAGAAATTCACAATACAATACAATGATGGCTGCCATTACAGACCACTCAGTTTAGTAATTTGCATGCCTTATGGGGAATGTCATCCATTTTTATTGCCTACCACATCGGCTGGATCATATGTGAGTATTTTCATCTTCTTATCGAGATTTGTGAATAAAAATTACTAGGGTACACTTGGTAAAATGTAATTAATCATTTTTTGTCGTGAAATCATTTTCAGTAGCACACACAGAGCTGTCTGTAATCAAATACCCATGGGTGTTTTTTTTTTTAACGGGCAATTTATAATATAAGGTCATTGTTCATTTGGAGCACATGGACCACACCTACCAAGTTTCATCATCCTACCACAATGAACAAGTTTAAATCAATTTGACCCATTTTTTTGTTTTTTTTTTTTTTTTGACTGCAAAATCCGACCTTTGACCAAGCCACATGACCATCTCCAATTCCAAACTCATCCGCTGCCTACTTGAGCACCATCTATGTGCGAAGATGACCCCCATATTGCTAGCTAAAACGAATCTCGTTGTTTACAAAGTTTTGTAGCAATTTAACCCTATTTTTGACCATAATTGACCTTTGACCCACGACACAGACCACTTCAGATCCAAGCCACGCGTACTTGAGATCCTATCTGTTGCGAAGATGAACAATTGAACTTTGTTTGGCAGTACGGGCAGAGACGCTATCCATGAATGCAAGTATGAATGGACCTTTAGGTCACTGGTGGTTGTGATGAATTCAGGACGGTTCAATCAGTCTTTACAGACTAAAAGATCATCATAAAGACTGCTAAATCATCAGGGTCACCAGTGACAACACCTGAACAGTAGTTCAACCTGAACTAATTGTATTAAGGGTTTCTGTAATGCTGGAACATAAAGCAATGTAGTTTCCTGTAACTTGAGAACTGTTATGAATGGTTTGGGAAATTTCTTGTAGCATGGGCTGTCTTTCAAATCTCCTACATCATCCCTGAATGTGTGGAAATTGGTGGCCATGTCAAACTTCTTGTAGCACACTGTATAATGAATTTATGTGTATCTTTACAATAAAATTGGCAAAAAAAACCTTATTGAAGACAGAAAATATGACCTTTTTTTTTGGTTTGTGGTTTAATAAACATCCTTAAAAAATCTTATTTTCAAAAATTCCACTTGTACATTTTGGTGCGATGAGAAAAGGTTCATATTGCAAAGTCCCCATTATCTAGCAATTATTTTTGCTCCTCCTCACTCCCTTTTATATTAAGATTTATAGTTACATATATGATATGGTGGCCAACCGTTCACAAATATAAAAAAAAAAATTCAACCTTTTAGTCAAGCCATGGGACAAGACTATTGATCACGAACTTCTCCCTTAAATGCAAAATCACTTCCTTAACACATTGAAGCATTTATTGCAGTGACTAACACTATATAATGATCTGTTGTTGTTGTTTGGTTAAATAACAAGAGCAGCACTATGCGTCCATTTGGCTGTATGGGCTTTTTCAATGAATTCCATACACCCCCTAAGAAGCCAACTGGAATAGAGTATATGCCTCCCATAGGGGGTAATGTATTCATTTGGCATAGACCAAAACTTGAAAACCCACCTTCACAATGGTTGTTGAATAATCTTAATACCTGCAATTCTGGTGTTTATTTTTTCAGCTCATCGAGTTATTCATAAAGCAATTAAAATTTGCTCTCCAGGTTGATCTATAGCTACCTATTTCAATTTCTGGAACAAGTTTTTGCTCATATCTAGCAAACTATTGAACTTTCAAGTCAATTGGCAAATAAAGTCACTATTAGTGATCTCTTCAAAATGTAAAGCTCTAAAAATATTTAAAAGCTATCTTGTCGAGGGACACTTACAGAATCTTCATCAAAAAAAGGTCAAATGTAAATCAAAGGTCCCCAATAACAAAAAATGTGTTGAAAATATGTGTAGGCTTGTACATGGCAACAAGACCTTTAAATTATTTTTATCATAGGGACATGGAAATTTTTCATTTGACCTTTGACACTTCTTCTCCAAATTTCTATTAGGTCACCCTCAGACAAGATGTCTTGATATTGGATTGAATTGACAGCTTTTAGAGTGTAAAATAAACACCGCCTCAATTTTGTCCACTCTTCTGCATTATTGTAATTGTACTTAAGTCCACTATAAGTGACTTAACTGAAAGCACCATTTTTACAGACATTTAGTTTTTTCTATGCAGAGTTAGTAATGGTCACACACTAGGTTTGGTGGCAGACTTTACGGATTGGATAAGGTTTAAAGTAACTTATTCCTCTGAGAGATCTACAGACTGATTCTATTGGTTATATATTGGGTAGCATTATGTATTTAGCCAATCAGAGACGATGTACGAAAAGCTTAAGGTTTTGTAGAGACATATAGAAAGTCTATTTTGATTGGTTACTTAGAGTTATACATCTATACTGTGTAATGAGCCAATCAGAGATACTGTAAGCAAGGGTGGTAGACTTTCAGCAGGGTTTTAATAGGGTTATTTCTTTATAGAACCATGGAATTAGAGTTGATTCCATTATAGCAGGGACAGAATAATGTGACCATTGGCACTGACCTAATTGATGTGCAGAACACATGTCGGTTACGAAGAATAATCTTAACTTTAAAGCTTGTAAAACAGGATTTATAACATATTTTTTGTAATGAGTTGAAAACCTGACTCAAATAGGAAAAAAAAAAAACAAAAAAAATTTTTTGACATTTTAAAAATCATATTTATATGAACTTGTCACCACCCAATACTACACATCAACAATCCAGTCTCTGCGACCCTTTTTTGATCTCAGACTCACCCAAATGGTGTCCCCACAACGCTATGCTAACCCTGAAGAAAACATCACTTTTGACTAGGTGCTGATTAAAATGATTTGAAAAAACAAAAAATTTGTCAGCGTAGTTGTAAATGCACCATATGAGAAAATATGTTCTAGCAAGCACTTCTTAACTAGACTTTGGTAACAAAGTCATGCTTTCTTTAATCCCAAATAACATCCAGCATAAAAGATATGGGCATACTATTTTTGACTCCATGCTTCAGGAGCAGGTAATGGGTATGTTGGAGGTTTTTTTATGCTCCAGGAGCGTTTTCTCCATTATTTTACCTATTATTAAAGGGCAGCTATTAAAGGGCAGCTATTAGTTTTCCTATCTTTTTTTTTTGACATGTTTGCATTCTATCCGTGATAAACTTTACAGAATAAATCGCTACTGCTATTGTGGACAGCCTCAAATAATAAATAGCTAGCCCGCTCTGGAAACGCTGCCACACTTACTGCTCCAGGGGCATAATTGGTGGTCAAATCTAATATCAATCGAGTATTAGAGACTAGTTTCCATGTTCGTACAAGGACACTTTACAGCATATCATTGGGTGCAATATATTGGCTGATGAACAAAAGTTCTTGGAAGCTGGAGGTTGCCCCATACTTAGAAATTGGGGTCTCAGGCAAAAGACGTTGGAGGCACTAAGCTGGTTTACAGCATTAAAGAGTACAATGTTTACTTTTAGCAAACCATTACCAAACTCTGCCATATCCACCACTTTTACAATTTGCCACCTGACCATGACAGGTAGATATAAATTTTTAATTCTTATCGTGCATTATAGTTTGATAGATGTTCAGTCCTAATTAATGATCAAAATCAACATATCAAATGTTGAAAAATATATGATTAACATGACTTTAACAGATGAATATAAGAATTCTTGAAAATATGGAAAAGAGTTTCGATCTAGAGTTTTTCGTTCATCAACCTTTTGCCAAGGTAGGTTAAAATTGTTTTCTGCATGAATGCAATTTAGTACATGCTTTACTATGCTTATTGTGACTTCTAGCAAGTTCTATATGATATGACATTCAAGAAATCTAAGGCTCTTGTAACTAATCTAACCAAAAGTGAACATGCTTGAATAAAAAAAAAATACCATTAACTTATCATCCTCAATCCCTTTGGGCAAGAGTTCAGCATCTAACATACCAATGAATGCACCAATGTCATTAGCCTTCATGAGGGGCAAGTAGTAATTAGATTTTAGGTGGTATGTTGCTCATCCAAACCTAAAAATTAAATTGGGTTGTGAATTGGTATATTCCAATCCTAAGATAATGGTGATGTAACTGGACCGCCTCAACCAAGGGGTATATTTAGATAGAGGTGTGCACAATCAGGATTAAACAGCCAATTTGCTATCTGAACTTACAAACTCACTTGCAGGGAAAGTTTTTAAATTGCAAGGGGTTCTCAAGTTGGTTTGGGTAGGTGACACGTATCTATACCAACTTTTGCAGAAAATGGACCTGCACAGGCTTAACCGAGATGCAGATTTTGAGCCAAATTCAACACAAATTTGCAGTTTTTTTTGAAAGTTTCCCAAAGCTTTAAAACAATTCTGAAATTTAGGTTTTCAGGTAGATTTCTGACTACTATCAGGTATTTTGAAAAAAAAAATACCATTCTGTACTGTCAACAAAATTGGCCTATCTTCCAACAACTTTGGAAAGGGTATAAAAAAATAACAATCTCAAAATTGAGGAGTTATTCACATACAGAAAAACCTCAAAAGGAGACCCAACATTTGCCACCACCCCCCAGTAGTATGGTCATTTATGTGACTCTTCCCCCTTGACATGTTAAAACCTATCCTCTTCCCTCTTCAGGTCTGTGGAGTTTTGAAAAAAAAGAGCTGAAAAAAATGAAAATAGCATAAAAACTAGTTTAAAAATGGTCAAAACCAGGCTGAAAAATAAAAAAAATAAAAAAAATAAATCTTGATCTTGAAATCATGAAAAAGAGCTGAAATCAGCTAAAAAGATGAACTCTCACAGGCTGCCCTCTTTGTACTGTTTTTGTACCTAGCCCAGTCTCTCAGTTGTCTGTTTTTGGAAGGAGTTTAGCTTTCTTAAGGACAGTGTCAACCCTGAGTTTCTGCTTTGTAACTTTGCAAATATTTGATTATTGTATGTAAAAGTATACATTTTTAGAAAGAAAATTGGATGATGAACCCGATGGTAGCATCAGATTAATGTAAAACTTTCCATTTTTGAGAAAAATACTTAAAAAAAACATAATTTTGCCCCAAATCTTTCAGACAGCATAACAAAAACAATTTGAATTTTCATGATTTCTTATGTTATTTTTTAGAAACAAGACCAATTTGTCTAGGGACGCGTTTTTCATTTTCTTAAAATAGAGCTTACTTTTCAAAATATAAGGGAAAATGTCAAAAAAGTGTGATTTTTACCTTTCTTTTCCAAATTTTGAGTATATATTGGAGAATATCTTTAGTTAGAAATCGAAAAATGAAAAATTGAGAAGACCGATTGCTATCGTAGGAAAGTTAAACCTTACCTTTCACTTCGGTATTTTTGGAGTTATCTTGTCTGAAAATTTGCCAAATTTTGCGAAAATTGAACATTGAGAAAATCTGTGTTTTAGTAAAAAAAGGGACTTTTCACGCCATCTTTGAACTTCAAAATTGACTATGTTGTGCAAGTGATGGAAATACATCTTTATGCACTATTGAATCAAACATCTTTTGTCTCTAACTCCAGAAATCAGAAGAAATTGAAATTTCATCTGGTCTAAATTAGCGCTTTGTTTACATTTTCAAATATTATTTTTCGTTTTTCCAAGATGCGTTCGCGCAAAAGTTCATTAAAACACACGCACGCTTCATTACGCAGTAAAAATTCACCGCGCGACGCGATGCTGCGCCTTGCGACTGACGGCGTAAAATGTGCTTAAATTCCCGCCGTTAAGACCATGCGGTTTTTGTGACTTTAAATGGTTGTTTTAAATCAGCAAAAAAATACAGCTCAGGATTGTCTGCAGTGGATAACCTTTGTTGGTGACGATAGAACACAGGTTGATGTTTAAAATGGTGCAAAAATCCGAAATTCGTGTGAAAACCAAAGCACTAGGGTTGACACTACCCTTACGGGATTTCTAGATATGCCTATATTTCTGCATATATTGCAACAGTGGCAAACAATCTACCCTTTGATTGTTAACCATGTTTGAAAGCATAAGACATTTATGACTGCATTAAATAACCTATTTCCCGCTGGTATACCACCAAAACACTTTAATAATAGCACACCGAGTCATTCATCCTCGGTACCACTGGGGTGTATTCATTGATATTGGGATTTAGAATTTGACAAAAACATGATGATCATATCTCTCCAAGAATGAAACATCCAACCTAGTTTTCAAAGGGCACATTGCATTAATGTATTTTGTAGCACATTGGGATTTGACTTTGGAATAAACATAGGCTCATATCACTCCCAGTATAAAAAAACCCAGCCTAGTTTCAGGGAGCATATTGCATGAATGTATTTTCTACTCTACTGGGGATATGGACTTTGACATAAACATAGGCTCATCTTACTCCAAGCATAAAAATACCCAGCCTAGTTTCCAGGGGGCATATGGCATGAATGAATTTTTGTTACTCTATTGGGATTTGGACTTTGGCAAAACATGAGGTTATATCATGAAATGTTTTCATCAAACCCTTTCTAGGAATGAATTGCCAAAGTGCATTCTACACTAGTTTGAGCCATGGGCCTTTGTCAAAACATGAGGATCAGATCACTAGTATCTAACCTAGTTTATAGAGGCTAGTTGTCTTGGTGCATTCACTAATATAGAGATGTGAACTGAGGCCATGAACATGAGGATGATGTCGTTCACAGCACAACCTCCCTTAGTCTTTGTCACTTACCGTAAGTCGACTTACCTCCTTGGGGGAAAAATTGTGCATATATATCCTTGAATGTGTCTTCGTTTACAAGTCCTGACGGACATTCCTGCAAAAAAGCATAACGCCAATCATTTGTGTGTTAATACTGTAAACTTAAATCACAAACTTGATACACACACATGAACATCACTTCTACGAGAAATGAATAATAATATGTAAAATAAGTTTCTTAACAAAATATAACTGAGATTTAAAGGTCCATGGTCCGATCGCGAATAGCCTCGTCCCCAGGGAGCCCAGATTTTACTGGAAGTGGTCAAAATTTGGTATCAGAAGAAAGCTACTATTTTTCTCATTTACCTTGAGAAATTTTTGGGCTTAAGGATGTTTGGTTTGGATGTTATAAGCAAATATATGCCCCATTTTGGTTGACCAATATTAATTTGACACAGTACACTATGGGGATTAAAAAATCATGTTTTTAGCTGATTGGATAACTTCATTTGAAATACACACTCCCTCTGTGGAAGATTTAAGTCAAGTCTTCCACAGGGGGGATATGGAATCCAGATGGAATAGCCAACTGATAACATAATTGAAACACATACTCCCTCTGTGGAAGATTTAAGTAGTCTTCAGCAGGGGGAGTATGGATATCAAATAACTCAAATGATTGATTTCTACAAATGCTTTGTTAAAATACCAAATATATCATTTGGGTGAAAGGGGAAAGAGTTGCAAAAAATCACATTATTGTACACATACACATTGTGTAATTAAACTCATGATAATTACTGCACTCTTACTCAATTTATCCACAATTCATTGTCTCTACAATCAAAGGCACGCACATGAAAACCCAGAGTCAATCCCTTTAAACATTATCAAATAAAAAGATGGCTACAAGCTTATTTATGTGTCTTTGTGCAAAAACCTTTCTTGCAACACTGACTGCAAATGATGTCATTTATCTGCATGTGAAAATCGACCACACTGTCACAGCACATTAGTGCCTCACTGTTGAAATTGCAATCAGCAACACTTTAGTAATATTGTAGCATTTGATTGATCAGCAGCCCTGGTAATGGGCTGATCTAGGCCATGATTACCAGCAATATAATGTAGCAATATTTTCAAGAATCAAAATTTCTCCCAAGGAGTCATGTTATGTCCCAAGTATCACTGAAAGATGTTATGCTTAAAAGGTGCCCCTATTCATACATGTAACTGTTGGCAACTTAATGTCCCTTTTCCAAAATTATTGTAATAAGAATATGATGTACATTAAGTATCAAGAACAAAGGAAGTAAGTATACTCTTTGTAAAAATATGACCTATACCAATTTGCCATATTAAGGCAATGTGATAAACAGTATAAAAAGGTCAAAGACAAAAGGGTATATAGTACAGAGATATTAGATGCATCCCTTTACCAAATTAGGGGCTGCCATGTGATACCCATGTGATTTCCATCTGATAACAGTGTGATGCCCATGCATTGTAAGTAAGGATCACAACAAAATGATGTATATTGTTGGTAAACTAAATACCAGATACATTCTTTTGCCATGAAATACACATGAGATGCATTAATGTAAGGGTCATGGCAAGAATACCATATTAAGGCTATAAGGCTATTGTAAATTGCATCATATCCACAATAATAGAAAATAAACAAACAAACAAACATGCAAAAACAAAAACAAAATTAAAAAAATCATGCCTAACATCAGAGATGACAAGTACTGTATAAAACCAGTGCTAACATTCCTTTCACACAGCTTATTAATATTGCTATTGATTCATCAATTCATGTGTGCTAATGGCTGATGCGGGACTCTAATTACCAGCTATGTTATAGGACATCATGTATGTCACGTACAGGATATTTTTTTAGGGGCGCCATTCACCGTTGTATCATGGCATGGACAATTCTTATTGCGCTGCCACTTGGAAACCATCAGAAGGATTTTTCTCCAACTAGGTCGCAATCACAGCACAATACATATCAGTACTTAGACTAACATTTCCTAACAGCTCCCCATTTCATCCCTGGGTTGAGTGCCTTGCCCATGTGTACAACATGTTGGCTGCAGTGGGACTCGAACACACAACCTTCAGATCACAAGTCAGCCATTAAATCCACTTGATTACATATGCCCCATTATGGTGAAACAACAAAATGCATTTTTTGCTCAAAATTGATGTGCATGTATTATATTCATTTGGAATAGCCATGGTCAGGTCATGATCAATGCATGGGTTTCATATGCACTGCAAATGACAAACATGCAATAATCATGACCTGACCATGGCTATAGAGGTCTTTCACCTCACTCATGCATAACCTATAACAAAAGGTGTTAGTTCCCGTAGTATTCATCATTCAGATCAATTTAATACCCGACCTCAAAGTACTTGTGCTACTCAAAGTGTGACCCATACTTTATGAGAGGATAAGGACCTAGCCTAGTGAATTCGACAGGATAATCGCACGCGACCGTATGGTCAGTGCAGGCAGCACGAGAGCCGGAGGCTCGAGTGCGGCCTGCACTGACCCATACGGTCAAGTGTGATTATCCTGCCGAATGCACTAGGCTAGGTCCTTATCGTATATACTGTGGGGAGAAAACAATAGCATCAATCATTACATTATACCTCATATTAACGTAATTTATCTAAATTTGGAGGTAGTTTTAAAATTAAAATTAAAAACATTCTATACTCAACATGTTCAAAGTTATACTCTAAAAATAGTGCCAAAAGTACCTGACGCCAATTCATGTTGATTTAGTTTTGTTTTTGAAAATGATCCTGAAGTGCAAGAAAAATCAGACTCTTAAGGACGCTTAGAGTGGCTACTCTCTCGCACCTCCCTGGAGTTTCAAAACAAAACAATTAGTGATGAAACGCGTCAATGAAATTTGAAGGAAAGGAAAGATAGACTTTTCGCACTGCCTTACTTCCAAAACAAACCATCAGTGACGATTTGCATATAAATTGAATATGAATTTTCACTTTATACACAATTCCAATGCCCACTGTATTAGAGGTTAAAGACCAACGCAGACAGTATGTACAAAAACATGACTGGTTTCCATTGAAACCATTTTATTTGTAAATTGTGAATTGTTGGGGGTTCTTGAAGTACACTTAATTCATGGGCTCTAGATATAGAAACATGATATGTCCATTTCTCTACCTCCGTGCAGGATGTCATACATTCAGACGCAGCTGTACGCACGCGTCATTGTATGCCATCTTTGTTCGCGAGTGTAAAAACGCTCTCGCTTTAAGCCAGCGTGCGGTTTACTGGTGCGCCCATCAAGTCTCGCGCTGACGTCACGGCAAAGAGGTAGGGAAGTTCAGTATAGCAGCTAAACTTTCTGAAAGGCTTCTAATTTGACAAATTATAACATAAGGAATTTTATATTTAGATCATATTTATGTCAACGTCGTTAATTAAACAAAAGATTATAGCGTTTCGGAAAGAAACAGTACCAAAATACCTATTTTGAATGTCAGCGCCGTGAAGTTCCAACTAATACTTTTTAAACGACCGAAACCAATATTTTTGTCAAACACAATAATTGAAGTTAGACTTTGAACCATAGATTGTAGATTACTAAGTCGTAGAGGTTCTATTACGATGCAGCATGTACTTGATATTGAGCAGTAAGTCGATATCAAATGATTGACGGTATTTCTAGTAGCTATTACGAGTTGTGACTTGTGGTGCCCCGCGTGCATTATCTGGTGACCCCTGCATTATCTGATGACCCGTGCATTATCTGATGACCCGTGCATTATCTGACAGGGCCCAGTGCATTCGTGAAAAATAATGCACGCTGAAACAATAGATAATCTAACACGAGAAGTATATGCATACATATCCAAGATGCATGTTGTTCTTTAGATTTAGAAAGTCTCCAGAAATTTGGAATGGACTTTGCCATTCCCGGCAAGATGGCCGCTAATCCGAAAGGTGGAAGACCTCTATTCTGGAAGAATGCAATGCCTCAATATTAGAGGCATATGCTCAAATTCCATTTGTGCCTTCCATAAAAGGAATAGTCTAATAACAAGAGTTTTTTAGCAATTTTGACTAATATCCTCCCTCTCAAGAATCTCAATGTTCATTAATATCACTAGTCTAGTACACTCACTGCACAAAATCTTCCTTGCAGACACAAAACATTAAATAATGAAAACTTAATTTTTGCAAGCAAGCTGATAAACTCCATGATGACTCTGGCAATTTTGCTATTAAAGAGCTTCAGAACCGTGACAGATTGGGATCTTATACAAAGCAATAACCTAAGGGACTTCAAGTGCATCAAATCATTTAAGAAAAAAATTCTAGCAATATCCTAATACAACCCTGTAAAGCATATGGCAGCTTTTTGATAGTAACACTATATGAATATCCACAAATAGCTGCCTTAAAATTCTACATTTTCATGACCATATTCTGAAACAACAAGTCAAAGGCATTTAAATGAGTCCAAACAAAACAAGCCTAGTCTTTTCAAATGGCCTGTGAAAACTGACCGATGTGTTACAACCTGCACAGAATCTGTAAGGGTTTAAAGTGACAGGAGATGATTTTTTTTTAGGATACGATTTTCTCTCAAATTACACTGGATCGATTGTAGACCACCTACCAAGAACGTTTCCAAGGTTATTGGACAAAAAATTAAAGGAAAACTGCAAACCTTGTTTTGAACTTGCCTGCTATCGTAATAATCCCTACAGAAAACCATGCTTTGATTTTCTGTCGTGCCTGACAGAAAATACTAAATCATCATCTTATTACATAAAGACAGTGTATTTGGCTTATTCACTCCAGGTGTGATGTAATGCAATGGTAAGCATTTCAAATATGCACCCAAAAAATGGGTTAAAAAAAATTGGGGGCACTTCTTTCTGGAAATGTCCTCATGTCTCTTTAAAGGTACATCACAAGATTTTCAGGATTCCATTTTTGGATCACATACAGTGAATTCATAAAAAAATTAGACCGATTTCTCACTTGTTTTATGTACAGAATACCTTATAAGCATAAACACATGCTTGAAGAACAACTACAACAAATTAACACAAATACAGCACATTTAGAAATTGTGGTGCTTTAGTGAAGGGGACCTTGTTAGCATTTATAATACAGCACTGTTGAAAACTAATCCAAAATTCATGACATTGGAATTATTCACAATGGTGCGGTATTCTCTTTGAAATAATAATTAACTGACAGAACTTGGAACAGATTAGATCAATAATGTTTGATGTAATTTCCATACAAGGACTACATTTGGTGGATTATATCCATTTTCATGGATATACTCTCTTGCCATACATATTAGATTCTTAATACCTGTGGCTGATTATTTGAAATTAATACTTGAATCGTTAGCAAAATGCTTCCCAAATGTTAAATAATGTCATTTCTAATTTGTCAGTAAACTCTCAGCCATGGTATAAACTAGACTAAGGCCCTATTTCATAAAAAGTTAAGATTAATCTTAAAAGGGGATGACCCAATTTTCAAATGTTTTAAAAGTCTATCAATTTTTCATCTTGATAAAATGGCCTTCACCCCAAAAACCACATCTGTCACCACTGGCGAGTGCCAAATTGTGTAAAACGTTTTTCTATGGAGTGTAAACTGCACACTATGATGAGATTGCGATTTATTCCGTATTGAAATACGTGTTTACACAATTTGGCACTCGACGACCCTCCTGTAAAGTTTTGCGCGAATATATAAAACCATTTTTAAGTGAGAGCTAAAAAAGTGATTTTGTAATCCCCATAGAGTACTGTGTAAAATTAATATTGGTTGACCAAAATGGGATATATTTTTGCTCAAAACATCCAAATCAATCAACCTTTAGCCCTAAGATTTCACAGGGTAAATGAGAAAAATAGTAGCTTTCTTCTGATACCAAAATTTTGACCACTTCCGGTAAAATCTAGGGTCCCTGGGGACAAGGCTATTAGTGATCGGACCATGGACCTTCAAAGGTGCAACCAGAGATTTTGAGGCATCCATGTGAGGGGTTATATGTGGTGATTTCATATAGATTAGACAATGACAAAATTTCTTACCTTGTATATATACAGAAATGTCTTAAAAGTGATAACAAAAGGTGATTTTTATATACTTATATTTCAATATAAAACATAGGTTTAATTTCCTATTTGCTCTATATATGAAAATAGAAATTTCACAATTTTTGTACCAAAAAAATATTTCTCAGCTTAGTACTTTCAAATGGGGATATTTTTGATAGAAAGTTTTACACCAGTGCAAAAATCAGAATTTTCAGATTTTGTAGAGACACCTGTTATGTGAAATCTCTCGTTGCACCTTTAAGTGGGGCTTAGAAGAGTTAGGCCCCCCAAAAAATTGTTGTGTTGCCCTCCGCGACCGACCCCAAATCCCGAAAATCTCGGCCTTAGTACGGCTGGCCATATTATCGCACCGTATACTCAACGATACAGAGTACAATTCAACAAACACTGTAATATTCAATTTAAAACAAAATTTTGACGTGCAATGGTACCAAAAACTTTTATAAACAAATATAAACGAACCATTTTGAAAAAAAACACCAGTTGAAACAGTTTAATAAAATGAAAAAACAAATTTCTCCTTCTCTTAAGCAGCGAAAAATATCAAATATTGCATCAATTACACTTTTCACACATGCTGTCGTCACACTGTCAGCACATGCTTACAGCGCGTATGACATTGCTGTTTTTTGACATGGACACGATCACGATGGAATCCTATGGTAGCTACGCGTTGAGTGTTGCAGCTTTGAAAGGTTGTGAGGTGGTTTTCAGCTGTGTTACAACGATGGCAGCTTGCAACTGCGCACCGTACAAATTGCCCTCAGTCCGAATGGACCGTGGCAGTCGGTCTGCGCATCTGAGCCAATTAGTGTACTGCTGGACCTGGGATTTTGGCATGTTCATTTTCATGCCCCTCTTACGTATTTAGCTGGATTTTACATGAATAGCAATCACTTTCTGGGAGAGAAGAGTTTAAAAATAAAAGGGTAAAAAAAAAAAAAAACCCCAAAAAAACAACAAAAACCAAAACGACCGACCGACCTTCCTGCTTTTAAGCTGGGGAGGGCAACAACAATTTTTTTTGGCTTATTCTTCTAAGGTTATTACTCATTTTACGGCAATTAAATAAGAAATGTTAAAGCATTTTCTTTCATTGAGATTCAATGAAGTTCAGCAAAGTCTGCTTTAACACCTGGGTCTTAATTTTACCTTACTAATTCTTACAAATTATTCTTAAAGGAGAACCCGTACAACGAATAATATTAAACAATATACACTATAAAAATAATTATTGATCACATATCCAGTGGTTTCATAGAAAAATGGAATTATATAACCCTAACAATGAATTAAAACCATCAAGTCTGACCATGTGCTATTTAAAAATCGTGCTAGTGTATAACGTGTTATGCGATACGACCGGCACGTTTAGGTCATACATGCCATAGGAAATACACATTATGAAAGCATCGTGTGTGAAGATGTATGACGCTACTGTGCCGTCTGTATCGCATAACACAAATACATATCCCATATACAGTAGCGCAAATTTCAAATAGCGCATGGTCAGACAAAATGCTTTTAATTCATTTTATGGTTAGTATAATTCCGTTTTCCCATGAAACCACTCATATGTGTTCAATAATTGTTTTTATAGTGTATATTGTAAGTTATTCTTGATACATGTTCTCCTTTAAGCATTACAGACATAAGAATCACTCTTCTTAAATTCAATTAAGATCTAATTTTTAAAAAATAGAATCTAAATCCAGTAATGGCATCGGACAGAAAAAAATGGTGGATGGGGGGGGGGGTGGTGAAGTGAAAATACTGTGCAATATTTTTGTCTTCATATGGGATATTTATATCTAGAGCAATATTTTGCATTTCGACCTGAATTAGGGTCACAATCAAGCTATAGTCTGAAGTACACAACAATTTACTGAAGTAATTAACCTATTTATAACATGGCTATTTTAGAGAATAGCTATGTTTCTGCAGCTAAAGATTCAATATCAATGCTATCTACAGTAAACACCAACTTTGTTACAGGGCAATCTGCTATCTATAGTAAAATGAAATTACAGTGCCTCTCTACTTGCAATGTTAGCATGATCTACCATCTACAGTGAATGGCAAAATATTAAGAGGGTGCGCGCTATCTACAGTAGATAGCAATGATTCCATAATGTGATACCCTATCTGCAGTAGATAACAATTATGTTAGTATGATCTGCTACCTGCTGTAACAAATGTTATGATTGGCTATCTACTGAAGATAGCAAATGTTGTTACCATGAGTAATATCCACCACATGGCAATGTTGTTATAGCATGATTATCTACAGTAAAAAAGCAATGTTAGTAATCATGATCTATTATTCAGAGTAGCAAGCAACATTTCCAGTATGATCTGCTATAGACAGTATATCAATGTTGTTTAGACAGTAGACAGGAATGTTTTTAAAGTGTGACCTGCCATTTGTAGTAGAGCGCTATGTTGTTAGTGCGATTTGCTATTTGCAGTAATTTAGGAATCTCGTGTGATCTGCTAGCTATGGAACATTATATCAGTTGTTAAAATGAGATCTATTTTCTACCACAGATAGCAGATCATACTTAACCCTTGTCTTACAAGGGGGGGGGGGGGGGGGGGGTGGTTCCACCCCTAGTGAACTTCGTTCTGATGCGCTAAAATGCCAAAAACTTCCGTAAAAAGCTTCTAGGTAAACGTTCTCTAATCCTTTCCGGTCATTTTGCCGAAAACAAATGCTAAGGTAGCACTCTCACCGGGGTTAGGGTATGCTGTCAAAGTCGAAGGGTGGGGTGGGTTTGCCACCCACGGATATTTTATGGTGCATTTTTTTAAAAACATTAAGTACAGTATGGCTCTAAAACTCTTGGTTTATGTAAAACTGGAGCCAATTGCATATTTAGAGCTGAAAATCACATGAAAATCCGATATTCCTACGTTTTTAGCGCAAAATTGGATTTTCGAACTATTTTTCTGTTGGGAAGAAAATGCCAATTTTGCCAACTCGCGGATTTGATGACGTCATTGTGACGCCATTGTGACGGGGGTGGTAACCAACCCCCCCCCCCCCTTGGTAAACCGTGTTACAAAAAAAGGCTTGGTAAGACGAGGGTAATCACACTTGCTATCTACAGCTGATAGCAAAGGTTGTTCAGCATGATCTGCTATCTACAGTAGATAGTAAGTAGTTCACATTGTAACAACATTGCTATCTACAGTGCAGAGCAATGTTGTTAGGCATAGATTCAATGACATGACATTTAATGTGATTGGCCTACAACTCTGAGTAAGCTTCCAATTCAAATCAGAGAAGCACCATCCACCAGTGTCTTTATTAAAGGTTCATGTTCCGATCGTCTTTGGAACCCCCCTGATTTACCCGGAAGTAGTATCGAATTTGAAATCATGTGAACGGCCGTATTTTTCTCATTGTTGTCCTGAAATTTGAGCCCTCAAATCCATTTCAATCTCAAGATATAAACAAACAAAAAATGCCAAATTTATTGGTTAACCATCAATATTAGCACAATATTGAATAGGGGTTTGCAGTATGCATTATTGCTTCTACCATCAAAACCGCAAGTTTGTTTCCCACGGTACTTGATGGGGCGTATGTACAAGTGCCAGGCTCTCATCAAGTTTTGTTCATGTGCGGTCAAAATGTTGGGACCAAGTTTCAAGTAAGTAATGCTAACACAAATCCTATTCAATTTTCCCTCTCTTTTCACTTCAGTCATGCAAGTGAATGGATTTGTATTGAAACTTGGTCCCAAGCTGACTTTGTCCCATTGTGCAAAAACAATGATTACTCAGTTACCCATGACCGCACATGAATAAATTACCTATCATTGGAAAGAGGGGATTGTGGCTTTAAGATGGTACTCGTTAATTTTGGAATAATTTTACACAATTACCACAAAAATTGGGAAGAAGAAGTTTTGTTGCGTTTTTATTGATACGTCCTGTATAGAAATACCAGAGCAAATAAAGGGCATCACATCATGCAAGCTATCAGTTTGAGCTCTCAGTGGTTTATCAACCAAATGGATGATAGGAGATAGGCTACATCTCAATCACATATATACCTGTCAGAAATGTAGTTATTGCAATCTCCACAACTTAACAATTTCTCCCCAAATACCCATTAGGGTATAAGATTTCATCTTTTTATGTTCTAGTTAATCTTTGAAGTTGTATGTACTGAAGGCACACATACATATTTGTTTTACCACAAAACCCAGAACTACCATACTCAAACCCTGCAGGAACTGATAGAGGGAAGTTTCAAATTCAGCTTTCAACACATAACAGCAGACTCGAAAAAAGAACCAATCACGGAATAATAAAAAAGCCAACATTAGGCATAATGTTGACTATCTGTAGTATCATAGTATGTGATTGAAAGAATATGCTAGGACAAGCTCACTAGTCATATCAATCTGGGCCATATTAATTACAAGACTGTGTGGCTTAAGTAGCAGAATTCTGCAGTATGCAATAGAATAAAGCCTACAGACTTCTGTAGACTCCAACACATTCTATAACCCAATAGTCTGTGTTATTACTGCAAACATCTGCCTTGGCTCCCAACATCGTAAACCCACTGGGGAAATAACCAATGTTGTCATTTGCTTCCCTCCTAAAGTGTTTCAATTATCATAGAGTGTGTCTCAAAACATATGGATTAATTTCAAGGTTTAGTTTGATAATTGTATTGCTTTACTGAATTTTGATGGTTACATTGTCTGAAAATGCCAAGAAAGCTACGCCTTCTTCCAGGCCAGCTACGCCTTCTTCCAACTAACCTTGTGCTGACTTCTAGCTGATGGCAGTGACATCAGTGCCAGTATATATTTGTCCTTTTTAGAAGACTTTCAAAAGCATGCATCAACAAAATTCAAAATCTAAATATACATTCCCTCTAACTAAACGAAAATGCTGATTACATTTGTGATAATTTGGGGGTTACATTTTAAAATTAGGAGGCGAGGGAAGAGGTAGCACCCCCGACAAAATTGGTTACATTTATAAAATATCCTTAAACCTTTGGTTTGATCCCAAGATTTGAATTATCGACAACTTTGAAACTTATCCTTTACCTCTTTGCTAAAAAATACTGCCATATTTATTGAAGTTTAAAAATAGAGTTAAAAATAATAGGTGGCATAGAGCAAGTTGATTTAATGTAGTGTGTTTCTCATCAAAAATACTTTAGGTTAAAACTTGCCGAATCCCCCTGGCAGGGACCTACACCTAACAGGACCAAAGGTCATATAGGGTTAATAGAGGTCAATCTGTGTACACTCCAGGTTAATCTTGGGCCAGTGATTTTTCTGACTGACTATGAAATTAATTGAGCAATGTGTACAAGGGAGAACAAGACAAACTTGTTTTAAAAAGCAGTGAGATTAAGACTACATAGCATTCAAGATGATTAGGAGTAGAAAACATACAAATATAGCAGGGGGTAGGACACGATCTGCTCAATTTTTGCATTGGGGATTTCCAAACGGTAATTTGGGGAACTGCTATGTGCATTTACTCTGGCAGTCTCTGTCTCAGTGACATTACAAAATCAGCTCTTAGACCTTCGTTCAAAAGATCTTAGTAATATCATGATAATTTAAGTAAAAATTATTGACGTCAAATTCCGTCGAGGTTAGTGGATTAACCTCGGTGCAAAACAGTGCCATTTCCAATAGCGGTCATTTAAATTTAAATATTTGTGACCAGGCCTAGCCTTTAGTCAAGTCTGTGTGTGACTGCTCGATATGCGTAAGGGTGCCCTCCTACTAGCTCCTACTGTTAAGTCTTTGAATAAGACTAGCAAAGAAATACAGTTTCAATGACATGACTTATGACCTTTGACTGATGTGGTGTTACCTATTAAGGTCCTTTGGTGCATGAGTCATCAAAATTGAACCAGGAATCTGGGTAGTACAGCAACTTGTTTGTGGAGTGGACAACAATGCCATTGACAGAATCTACTACGCCAAAACTTCCTTTCTGGCTGAAGCCACCAGGGGGATAATAATTATTATGTTGAATTGGAGTGAAAAATAACATGCACAACACTCTTAATGAATGCCGACTGTAAGAGATTGTATGCCCAATTAACTACAAAGCTGTTTTGGTTGTATGCACAGTATAGACACACACTGCTCTAGGGTATGAGGAAAACAGCGTTCTGTTGTAGCTCGTTCATGCAGGCATACTTGTTAATTTGTTTGCAGATGTGACTATTTCAAATTGTGAGATGAGTATATCTCCCCTAAAGCCTGCAAGGCTTGGACTGTAATAGGTGTTATTATGGGGGTGATGTATGCAAGGTACTGCTGCAACTCAGGGAGGAGTGACTTAGATTTGGGTTGTGTATGTGCGAGTGAGTGCGAAGGGATGTGCTTTGATTAAAAGGAATCTTTTATTTTTTATTTTTTCCTCTTCTGTTTTGACAAATGTATTTTGCAACTGAAGTTATTGAATCACTTTCCTATTTGTCAAACTATTGTGACCATTGTTTTGGCCTTGTTGCAGAGATTGAAAGTTTGAAATTCGTTAAAAAAATGAATAAATCTGCAAATCGCCAATGGCAGAATGGATGGATTATGTGCACTTTTCAGGGATAGGAACATTCCTGGGGTGACTTGAATAGCAGGCATGTTCTCTTACAATAGGTCCAAGTTTGGCTACATTAGCACCTTGAAAACAACCAAAATTGTTGACCTTCTGCTGTACCCCCATGACAGATCCTGGAGAGCAGCCTGATGGCCTGAATGGCACCGGTAATGGCTGCTAGTGCTCTCCTACAGACTGCAACAGCTCCTTGAGGAAAAATATGGCAAAACATTGACCTTTCTTACATTTTCCCATTCAATGACAGACCCAGAAAATGACATGAGCAGTAGTAGCAACTTGTGCCTTCCTACAATATATCCAGGTTTAGCTGCAATAACTCCTCTAGGAAAAAGATACCAGAAAAAATGATGACATTTTGTGCAATGTTTACCTTTCTTACATTTCCCTCCTCTATGCCAGGGGAACACCTGGGGTCCTGAATGATAGAAATAGTACTCTAAATGCAAAAGATGGAATTTCACTCTAAAAGAGTTGACAATAGAGCCCACTCCAAAAAGAGAGCGAAATTTAACACCTTTCAAAACAATAGTTTTAGTCAAATTTACTCTGGATAATTTACAAAATAACAATTTATCACCCAAATTTGACCCAAAGAATATTCTTTGAAAAATATGAAATTTCAATCTTTTTGGAGTGAGTCCTGAAGTCACTCTTTTAGAGTAAATTCACACTTTAGAGAGTAAAAGCTTGTGCTTTCACACAATATACCCAAGTTTGGTTGCAATATCGTAAGTGTCTTGTAGTTCCTTTAGAAAACAAATATGGCTACCTTTTTTACCTTTTGTGGACACACAAACAGACACATCCATCCATTCATCCATTGCATACAGTGGATTTTGCATCACAAGCCTTCCAAAAATAGAAATTGACAAACTTAACACATCTTTCATACCTCTTGTGAATGGTGTGTGTTACAGAACTGTCATCACAATCTCATTATGTGAATGACCATCTGGGATACCAACTCAGAAACGACTAATAAAATGTTAGCTGTAGCGACTAAGTTGAAAACTCAATAGTACCTTACATAGGTTATTAAGGAAACACTATCAGATACTGAAAAACTATTTTGGAAATACTTTAGCAGCAAATCCCCCAATAATTTATTATTTCAGGATTCTAACACCTTCTCTTTTGTTTATTCTTGAGAAAAGGTTATTTCCAAAATTTAGTCTTGCATTTGATTTGGTGAGCAAATTGCTTGTATTTTTTCAGAAAGGTTGTGCTTTCTTTTCTGAAAGGTACAGACTAAGTACAAACTTATCGTCGGGTGTTATTACATAGTGACGGATGTTAAATAAAATACAAATTGTTTCTGAGAAAATCGCATTTGAAAAATTCGTATTCGTGAACTCTAGAGGGTCCGTACACATCCCCACATACGATTCAAACAATTAAATCCGATTAAGAAACAAAATTAACAACTGGAAATTTATTTTAGCTAATATTCATGAATTCTTACTTGATAAAATGGATGTAATACATTGGAAAAGTTAATCATCATATCCGCCACACCAAAAAATACGCATATCAGCGATTATGTTCATGACATAGTGACGGATGTTGAATTTTCCCTATACTAAAGTGTTATTCAGCATCCGTCATTATGGAAAACAACAATCGGCCTTTTATGAACATCCGTCAAACCAAAGTCCGTCATCACGAATCTGCTCAATTTGGTTTATTACATAATGACGGATGTTGAGTGGATTGCAACGATTCACCGCTTTGAACTGTAAATATGATATAAATTTCTACTAAAATCGATATTTATAAATTACTTATTTCGCTTGTGTCAGTTATAAATTTACGATGAGAATAGTTACTAACAAAAGTATTTAAAAGCCCTGGAAGGAAATCAAGTATACACTTCTTTGACAGAGGGTTCAACATCCGTCACTATGTAATACACCAAAGACTCTGTTATGCAACATAAGTCAAAATTGCAAACTTTCTGATTAATATTATTAATTAATGAAGTGCTTGCAAGTTTAGACACTTGGCATCTTTGAACATTTTGCTATTTAGTACCATTTCCCTTAATTTCATAAAAATGATAAAAATTCAACATCCGTCACTTTGTAATACACCCGACGTTATGCATAAAATTACCATTTCTGAACAATTCAGAGGCACCTACTCTGTATCATGTGCTTTATTCTGTTTGAAGGGATAAGCAGTGATTTGCTGATCCAAAACGTTGGAAAAAAATCATAAAAATTTTATTTTGGGTATTTTTGTTACTTTTGTTACTGGCATGGATGTGCAAACATACTCTCTAAATGTAAAAAGAGTGAAAAAACGAGTGAATCTTTATTCACTCGAAAAAGAGTATTAACCACTCAAAAATAGTTGCATGTGTTGGTTAATCCACTCCAAAAAGAGAGAAATCACTGAACTTTCATTCCAAAAAGAGTGAGAGTGAACACCACTCTAAAATGTTGCCGGTGACATTAATTATAAAATCGTTCAGTTTGCCCATAAATGCGCTGATTTGGGCTTAATAATTTCAGGTGAGGGCTAATGTATATTATAAAAGCTTTACAACCATGCAAAAATATCAATTTTGAAAAATCTAGAGGGTGCACTATTTCTCAAATGTGCCAGTGTCTCTTTAAATCTGCGCAAATTTCTTGCCACAAAAAATAGGTCATCACCCATTTGTGAATATTCATTGCTTCAAAATTAAGTTGCTTCCTTTACAGTACACACATAGTAAATTGCACAGCTCTCCCAACAATTTTTTCCGAAGTTACCTGCTCGTCCCCTACCCCCTGAGGCTTCAACAGTAATATAGCAGAATGTACTTTCTTGATTCCACACATGAGGACATTAGGTATTTCTCCGAATTGGGTTAATTCAATTGAGCTTCCCTGGGTTTGTTCAAAAGTCGAGTTAGCAACATAGTTGTTGGGTGCTGACTTCTGTTGGGCTCTTGCTCTATTTAGTCACCCAAATAATTTGCAAAAATGTTGTGAGAGCGTGACTGGATTTGGGGCAAGCGATTATAAATCGAATCAATATGTAGCATAATTATTTAGGATTGGACTTACATATCGTTGAAAGTATCAACCAATGATGGACACACAAACACACAAAATGTATATGAGAGTTTTCAGAGTTTTCATGTGCTGCAGGGAAAAAGCAAGAAATTAATTCATCCCTTCATAGATATACGGTCGTTTCAGATTAGTTTGTAACTGTTTGCCATAACACTCAGCAAAATGTGGATGTTTTTTAATATTAAATCAGGAAGTAAACAAAGGGCCTCCACATAAAAAATTGACAGGCTAATGAAAAAGCCTCATTACACACAGAATTGAACCGGTTACCTTTGGATCTCTAGACCAATGCTCTCCAACTGAGCTAAAGAGTGAGCTAAAATGGGGGAAGAGCAGTGATGTATATCTATGGTTTCAAGTTTGGCTCTCATAGTTCAATGCCTATATGGGAAGCATATACTCTCTAATCCCATTGTGCCTTCCGGGGGGGGGGGGGATTCATTTGGAATAGCCCAATACATTGTAAGTTTAAACAGAGGCGTTGTTAATTGCCTACTAATCACCTTCTTGCATCCATCCAAAGTAATAGGTCGATAGCTCTCTATTGGCTTCTAGGGATGGAGTTTCAAATTTTATTAAAGTTTGCTTGGAAACTCCTCAAAAATAACCCTCACGTTTAATAGGCTAGCTTGAAATGATCAATCATTCTGATCGGAGGAGCGAATGCATTTTTAATAACCCACACTCGATTCACAATACAGATAAACAATAGATGTTATTTTAAGCATTTCGCCCCCATACGAATGTGCCAACAAACCAGTACCTTAAAGGATTTATGGTATATTGGGTTCTCTAATGAGATGAGCCTGGCACTTGCACATGCAGTCCCATCAAGTTCGTGGGAAACAAACTTGCGGTTTGATGATGGTAGAAGCAATAATGCAGTGGCAGCGCCACAGGGGCACATGGGGGCTTGTGCCCCCCCAATTTTTTTCTTCCCTAGTTTCTCCTCTCCCCCCCCCCCCCCGCCCCCCCCCCCCCCCCCCCCCACCCCCCCCCCCCCCCCCGGCCGAAAGAAAAGAGGGTGAATTTTTGCCTTAATTTGGCGATGTGGGGCCAAAAAAATCACCAAATTGGGGGAAAATCAGCAAGTTAGGGCCAAAATTGGTTAAAAATCTCAAATATTTATACTTGATCCCCCGCAATTTCACTGCCCCCCCCCCCAAAAAGAGGTCTGGCCCCGCCATGCCTTTAACCATGTGGGCAACAGAAAACCAAAATTCATAGCTAAACAACTGTCAAAATCGAACTCGCCAAAATAAATTGTCATTTAAGTTGTTAGCAATGACCGATGTGGACGTACAATTGATGTAGCTCATTCACACAATTAAGCACTCGAAGTGCCCTCCTATCTACGTAAAGGAATAAGGACGTAGGCTAAGTGAATTATGTTAGATATTGGGGTCTGGGCATCAGTTGTGCACTGTTCGTCGAGGAGCGATAATTGGTCTGGGCATCAGTTGTGCACTGTTCGTCGAGAGGCGAAACCTCGCAACGACAGTGCACAAAATGAGACCAGGGACCCAATTATCTAACATAAATCACGCAGCTCAGTTAAATATCCGTCATACACTTAGCATGCATTCAGTTCAAATATAAAGTAATCATATGAATATGTGTTAAAATAAGAAAAATCACCATAGAAAATAAAAAACTTCACGAATTAAAACACCGTCCATCAATGGCCTTCGTACTCAATAACCGTATCGATCATTCGCAAGTTGTATAGGATTATTGTTTGTTGTTGGGTTCCATCCCTATACATCCCATTTTAAAACCTGTGGGTGTTACACAGGTAAGGAGGTCATATAAGCTTGCGAAGTGCATACAGAAGAGGTGGACAGGGAACAACAACAAAATATTGCCAGCAGAGCTGCTCTGCCAGTTAGTAAAAAGCTAGGGGAATATTAATTCTCCCCAATTAAAGGTATGGTGGTCGATCTTTAGGCCTAGTACTAGGTGTATTGTACACACAGGTCCACACGGCCTACTTAACATTGGGTAGTTCCAAAATCATTTTGTTATTGTTGCCCCCACCAAAATGAATTCGGCAGACTCAACGGAATAAATGCATGTTGAAGGAGGTGTGGTGGCAGAATACTAACTCATCCCGTTTATTGTAAATAGGATTAAGCATCACAAACAACAGCATTGAGGGTTTTTGACAAAGCTAGTATGGTGTGCATGAGTGACTCCTCTCAATTAAAAGGCTGGATCAACGGGGGTCACTGACATTGAAAACATGTACATCATTGACTTTTCAAAAGCCACCCTAAACAAGGTTTTAATCTCAGTGAAAAAAGACACCCTAAACAGGTTACCCGTCCAAAAATTTTATACCCTAAACAGGGATAGGCATCTAGCTGATTTATATACACTAAGCAAGGGGCCGGGACAAGTCCTCTCAGTAAACATGAAACCCTGGCACTACGTAATACATGCGTAATTTAACCGAGATGCGTAAATCATTTTGACATTTGGGCATTTTATTCATGTAGGCCTAGGGCACGCTGGTGAAATTAGTCCAAAAGTTATTCCCAGGTCGCCCGCCAGGTCGGGACTTATTCCCACTTTTTTGTGTTTATGAGTCACATTAATCTTAATCTTTCCCAAAAACATTTTCCCAGGTATGATCAACGGTTTTAAAAAGTAACACATAGTTGATGGGTTAAGTTTTGTTTGAAGTATAAGCATAAAGTGTTCATGTAAGAGTTCCTATATCAGCTGTCCGGGGGTGGGTGCGGGAGGGGGTGTCCCCCTCCCGCGCAAAGCGCGGAACCTTTGCGATGTTCGCTTTCCAAAACACATTTTCCCATGCAAATTTGATAGAAACAATTTGAAACAATGCTTATAGGTATTATCAACGGTGTAAAAAAGTAAAACATAGTTGATGGGTTAAGTTATGTTTGAAGTAAGCATAAAGTGTTCATGTAGAGTTCCTATATCAATCTGTCCGGGGGTGGGTGCGGGAGGGGGTGTCGCGCAAAGCGAGGAACCCTTGCAATATTCGCTTTCCAAAACACATTTACAAAAAAAACCAAACTTAAAAATGAAAACAACTTGAAATTTGTATGTGTATATATAATGCTTTTAATGCATATATGCAGAGTGGTCCAAAAAATTTGCACTTTTTCTTTTGCAAATTTCTCAAATGTGGCTAGACATATCAAAATATATTTGAGGATATTTATTAACTACAATATCTTGTTGGAACCTGAAAACAAAACAATGACAAAATGGCCGCCATGTGGAGGAAAGGTGAAAACTACTTTGCACACACGTCTACGGCACTTAGTTGGCGATCATTATAGCAAAGACTGATACACTCAAATATTGAACAATGCACCGCGTCATGGGACTTGGTATTTATTAACTCTTCTGTAAAAAACTCCTTAGTTGTAAATTGCCTGATTTTTTAGAGCTAAACACTGAAAATGGAAATTTCATATATAAAGCTGTCTGGGGTGGGTGCGGGAGGGGGTGTCCCCCTCCCGTGCGAAGCGCGGAACCTTTGCGATGTTCGCTTTCCAAAACACATTTTCCCACGCAAATTTGATAAAAACAATTTGAAATAATGCTTATAGGTATGATCAACGGGTTTAAAATGTAAAATACAGTTGATGGGTTAACATTTGTTAAATGGAAAGTGTCAATGGATATTACACGTATGTATAATGAGCTGCGAGTGCCGGGGTGAGTGCGGGCAAAGTGCGTAACGCAATATAATTTTCACTTTCCAAAACACATTTTTTCATGCAAATTTGATGGTTAACAATGTTAATTTTTAATGCATGACCAACTACATGTGCGTAGCGCGAAAATTTGGAAATTTTATGGGTTACAAAGTAACCATTGATATTGCCTAATTTTGGAATACCCATACTTACTTATTTAAGACAATCGAAACTTTCAATTCACCTTTCGCACGACCTCCCTTCCATCTTATATCTATATCTTCCATTCCCTTCTTCCCTCTTTTGGCTTCTCTCTTTCTTTCTCCTCTCTTTCTCGCGTGTTTGTTGTTTTTTTTGTTGCTTCTCAAAAAGTGGATGCGGCGATCGCCGCACCTGGAGCACTAGCTTGCGCGGCCCTGAATTCGGGTTGTTTCGTTTTTCCCGGGTGTCACACTTTCAAGTTTCTCGGCTCCAGGCAAACGCTGTAAATTATCGATAATTGGCCCGGTCCTCAATTTCGTCCCCTTTAATTGTCCTCAATGGTGTTTAAATGACGGGATAAAGTTCACGCACAATTAGGAGCAATTAGGTGTCATAATGTGAGCGAAAATCGTGATGGAAGCAATTTTCAGCTGTTGGTGCGCGTTTGCAAAGCTCTGGCCTGACGTCGAATCTTGTCTTCAATTTCGATTCTCCCGCGATTTCTGGGGGATTTATTTATATATTTAATTATTTTCAGGTAAATTACAAGTTTTATTATTCTTATCGTATGATTTACATTACCCTTTTCGGGTTTGAATGTTGTAATTTTGATACCCTTTTCGATTTTTCAGTTTTACACCTAGACGCGATACGCGGTAAAGCGCCTACTGTGAAAACATAACCCTTTTTAGCGTTTTTTTTTATGCGGATGGTGTACATGTTTCAACGTAAGTACCCCCAGGGGCTGGATCACCATGTTCACAGATTTTGTCCAGTAATTAGTCTTTGTTTCGAGTAGTCTTAACCTTTATTTTTCTTGACCTCTTTCAGTTTTTGCTTTCCCCCGCAAATCCTGTTTCAAATGAAAGTAAACAGTAAATGTCAAGAAAACGCGTGTTTTTTTGTTGTTGGGGGTTTGGAATGGGACCACGGTTCGGTGGCAGTGGCGTACGTAACCAGGTTTTTTTAGGGAGGGGGGGGGGGGGGCAGAGGGGACACATACATTTCAGGGGGGCAAGCATCAGGGGCCAAACTTTCCGCCTTGCTACGCTCGCATGGTTGACCCAAATTTGTTTAGGCTGGGGGGGGGAGGGGGTTGGCCAACTTAATGTACCTTCACGTGCGTGAGTAAAAATGTCATTTCTATATATTTCTACATTACAATTGCGTTCCGGGAAATTATGCGCCCCCCTAAATCCGCCAATTAGCATTACATTAAAATTTGTAGATGTATAATAGTATAGGCCTATGCTGTTTTCACCGTAAATTGACGTGTGTGCAGAAAATCACTAATTTTCAGGGGGGGGGGGGGGGGAGGGGGGGAGGGCAGAGAGGGCAAGATTCCCTTGTTTCGAGAGGTTGTTTCTAAAAAAAATGGCATAGCATAAACCCGAAGATGAGTAAAAATATCAAATGTAAAAGCAGATGCTTGAGAGCTTTGAGATAAATGCAATGTTTATGTCTTGAGGTGTGTTTAGGAGTGAGTTGTGAGTGACTGAGTGGTGAGTTAACAGTTGTAGAAATGCTTGTTGTGCTTGAGTAGCTACTGTAGACAATTATAGAGTCGTGCAATGGTGCGTCTAGCTTGCCAACATTCATAATCACTCTTGAACTCGCTCTACAACTCACTCAAAAACATTGCATCTATAAACCATACAATAAAATGTCAAATGCCTCCATGTGCTCCTCAACTCAATCCACAAACAAGCCCTGAGCACAACGTGTCAATAAACAAATTGCAATTTAACCCATCCCCAAAAAAAGAGAGTGCAAACTCTAACCCTTATCTATATCCCCTTCAGAAAACAGACTTTAGCAAAAACAATGTTTGAGGGTTAGCAAGTGTCTTGAAGGGATAGACCCATAGGATGAAGCAGTGTTGAATACAGAGATGAAATGTGTCAAAGAGGTGAAAAACAAATCAAGGATTGAGGCATAAACATGTTACATTCTGATCAGATAGTTGCTTCCCTTTCTTTCTTATATATTCAGTTGAGAACAGGCCTTCTCAACTGAAGCGAGCTTGGGAGAAAGCTTGTCACCAGAAGGGAGAAAAAAGTATAAAAATTACAATTGCCTATATTAAAGATGCATACTTATATTCTTTGCCACAATGGCAACTAAGTTTAGATAGCTAGAGTAAGTATTCAGTATGTCCTACCACTCTTTTGAATTAAGCCTTTTCGAGCATTCAGATTTTGCCCATTTTGGATCGTACTGCAGCATTCACAATCTTGAATGAAAGTTTTGTAACTTCTCTAAGTTCAAGCAAGACTTCTATCCCCTAAAATTGTAAGCTGTCTGAAGGCTTGAGTAAGACAGTTGATTTCACAAAACCATGTTTTTTTTTTTTTTTTTTTGTTCCTACTTAACGTAATTGACCATACTTTAATCTTTGATTAATAAGATAAAAAATATATCGCGCGGTCCTTCGTGGTTTGTGAATCGGATTCAAATGTCACATGAGGTCACAAAGGTCACATGCAGTTCACCAAAATTGTCACCCCATCCGCCCCCTCCTTTCCACCAAGTACATCATCATTAGCCCTGACGGAACTCAATGGGAGGCAATATATAAAGGATGCAACAAGAGATTTTGAGGCACCCTAATATTGTGTCATAAAAGTCATTTCATGTAGATTAGACACTCAATAGCTTTCTTACTTGTATTGGCTACAGAAATATCTTAGAGAGAAAAAAGGTGATTTTGCTAAAGTTCAATAAAAAAACATACGCTGAATTTCGTATTGCTCCCTACGAAATTAGAAATTTCCCAATTTGTCCAAAGAAACATTTCTAAGCTTAATCCTTACAGATGGGGCCATTTTGATTGAATGCTTTACATCAGGGAAAAGTTACGTACTTTTGATTTTTTTATTGACAACTGACTGGCAAAAATCTTCCTGGCACCTTAAGGGTGCAAACATTTTGACCACAGCACACACAGAATATACGACCAGAGTTCTATTACCTATGTGCCTTCTGCCAATTCTTCCAAGTGCACAAAAAACTGCAATTTTTGCAGACGACACCAAAAACTGACAATTCTTGCAGACGACACAAAAACTGCAATTCCACTTTTTTTTTTATTCTCTTGCATTATCACTGCTTCTCATCATTGGGCTAACTTACAGATGAATTCCATTCACCCTCAAAGGAAGGCAAACATGCACACACATCTATGAAAACACTGCTTAACATATCTTGCAGTACCTTTTTTGCAAAATGTATGAGACATGACTCAACATTACCATAAATCAGACTTTGGACATGCTAGATTACAGTATTTGCGTGCACTACTCTATTTCTCGTTTGTCTACGATCAAATTCTGAAGTGTAGTGTAGTCTGAAATGAGGGTTCCCTATGGCAAGGAATGCATCTTTATAAACCACTCTTGTTGTGAAATGCAGAGCTGTTGAAGCCACCCCAGACAAATTTGACATAATTATGAGCATACATTACCAGGGTATTTCCGTCCTTCCAATACCACAAAACAAAACTTAAAAATTTCCTTTTTTTTTTGTTAAGTAAAATCATCGGTCAGTTTTCCTGTCATCTTTTTCAATCTGGTCTATTGGAGTGTTATCATGTGTGCTCTTAACATGGACTATTTCATGGATAGAACTATCTTTTGCGGTTACATGGGCCAGGGACTAGGCGGCCATAAGTCTGATTGCACTGTTTTCTGCATGGCATCTGGAAAATCTGCTTTAATATGTCTGATGATGAAACTATAACATGAACATGAATGAAGCTTGCCTACTATATGCCCTCCATAAAGAGTTCAATCATTGAAGAAAATTGTGTGCGTGCGTACCATAATGGGCAATCACTTTACTAAGTGTAACACATTATTGGTGGCCTCATTATAGATGGAATAATAAGGATTTCTTTTAAATAAGCAAATGAGCTAATTTCATATTATTAGTATGAAAAGAGCAAAAAACGAGATACCACCAGTACTAACTGTGGGCTATCACTTCATTATGTTGTAACTTTATTGGCATTATTGAGTTCTAGTGTTTTAATTATTTGCCTGGATGCCTAAACAATGCCCGAAAAGCCAGTCTTCCCGGGCCAAATTCTAAATGGTTAAGATGTGTGCAGAATAGGTTGTATGTGCTATAGTGTGAATGCATAAGGTTAAACCAAAACACACTAGGTCAATAAATTATGGAAAATGCTAACTCAGGGCTATTTTTTCCCATTTTGAACTCTCACTGTGGAATACTACAATATCATGCCAAGTACAAGTTAAATCCACCAACGAACAAACTTTTCCAATTTGTTGACCAAAATTTGTTGTTACAAGACTAGTAAAGGTAAAGGTGCATCGAAAGCCCTTCACAGGAATGACTATGGGCAACTGAGGTGAAATTATGGTGCTTTTTTGGAAAAAGAACTGCATCAGACTTGTTGTCCAAATGTCATTTAAAGGTGCAAACAAGCGATTTTGCAGGCACCCTAATATTGTGTCGCAAAAGTAATTTCATGTAGATTAAGAACTCAATAGAGTTCTTACCTGGTATTTGGCTCCAGATCAGAATGTTTAAAAGAGATTTCTCCTCTATTTGGAAAAAGGTGATTTTGAGTGCTTATATTTCAATATATAATTGCTCCGATACGAAATATAAATTTCCCAATTTTTGTACCAAAGAAAAAATTCTCAGCTCAATCCTTTCAGACGGGAATATTTTGATGGAAAGTTTTACATCAGGGCAAAAATCAGTACTTTTGATTTTTTAGGTAAACCTGATATGTGAAATCTCGTGTGGCCCTTTAATTTGAGAAAGTTACCAGTGAACCATATCTGAAATTAAATCACTGTTTGGCCTGCAACAAACTTGTATGAGATCTCTGTGCTGTGCTGTCCTGGTTGGCAGGTGTTGTTCAAGCATTTCTTTTCCATTCATGATGTCATTTATATTTCGGTTTAGTCCCTAAAGATCATTCTGTCAGGGCATTTTTGTCAAAGTTTAAATAAACAACCTTTCTAATAAAAAATACACACTGCAACTGAGTATGTTATTAACCTGGACAGCACATAGTCACTCACTCACTTTGTTAAATTATACATGTCCTCTACCCCTTGGGGTAGACACACACTGCCTGAATTGCAAAATTCACAGCTCATCTGCAGAATTCTTCATGCTCTAGATATCTTTCTGCAGCAGGGAAATGACAGAATACATTAGCAATTTTCTGCTTTTTGAAGTTGAAATGCATTTGGACATATTATTTTACATGCCTGAATTCAGTTGGTGTGACACCTCTATACCCATGATAAATTTTGAAATATTCATCTGCTATTTGTTTTTATTGTTGATATGTTTGCCAATACACAGCTATGTGATTTGTTGACAATTGTTGTCATATTCCTACTCCCTCTTCAAAGAAATGTTTAATAATTAATCATTTTATCGAGAGCTTATTAAACATCATCTAGAAATCACTTTCAAAAAGCCTCTACTTCAGTCTACTTTGCTTTTGTAATCATGAATTCTCTTGATTCATTTATAACCATGAAATGGGTAGGGTTTAAAATGCTTTTGTTGCCTTCGAAAGTTACACTAGAAATGCATAGCCTATAAATTGTTAAAGCTTGTTCTAGTTGTGTTTAAAACCAGCTTGTATCATATGCAATACATAGGTATCCATTGGTGTAGCTAGGATGTTGATATGGGGAGACTAATTTCAGCCTAAATTTGGGCAAATTTAAAGTAAATTGGGCACATTTTCGTGTGCTATGCACGCATTTCGTCAAGTTCGTCACCCAAATATTGTGTCATAATAGTAATTTCATATAGATTAGACACTCGATAGATTTCTTACCTTGTATTTGGCTACAGAAATGTCTTAAAAGAGAGGAAAAAAGGCAATTTTGTTTTGCTTATATTTCAATATAAAACATAGGCTGAATTTTGTATTTGCTCCTATACAAAATTAGATGTTTCACAATTTTTGTACCAAAGAAAAAATTCTCAGCTCAATCCTTTCAGACGGGAATATTTTTGATGGAAAGCTTTACATCAGGGCAAAAATCAGTACTTTTGATTTTTTTAGGTACACCTGATATGTGAAATCTCTTGTTGCACCTTTAATTGGAGCAAATCACCGGGATGACTTAAGAATTTTGCCCCCTCTGAATTGACTGCCTCGGTACACCACTGGGCGAAGCTTTGTGGGGTCCAGTGGGCAAAGTCCCCCGAAAAATTTGGGTAGTTACCAAGAACATGAGCTCTTTTGCCAGGATATATTTTGGTAAGACCCTCACATTGAAGGATGTAAGTTGCATAGAACATAAACCAAGATGCATCCTTTTGATGTAACATAGAAAACAATTCTATAAAAAATAGAGCAGGAGCAGAATATTATAGGGTCCTTATTTAGGGAGTTCGTTCATGTCCCACTACATCTAAGGTTTGACACCTTTAGTAGTTAGTATGGACCCTCTACATCAATGCAAGGTAGTTAGTGGTGTCAAATTGTGGTGTCACTTTTTCAATAGGGGCCAATTTAAATTTACACAGGGGTCAAACTTGAAAATTATTCCAATCATGTTAAAATGTATGCCATATTGTCGGTCTAGTCACAAGGATTCCAAAGATGTATAGTTTGTACCATCTATGACCATTGGTTTTAGAGTTATTGGGTAAAAATGGCTAAAAGTGCAAAAAGGTCAAACTCAATTTGTACAGGGGTAAACATTGAAAGTTACTCTGATTATATTTTAAATGCTTGCAAATTATTGCCTGAGGAATGAGGACTCCCAAAAAGTAAGTTTTACAAAAATCTAGTCAATATAATTTTGAAAAAAGAAAAAAAGGTCAAAGAAGGTCAAAGCCAATTGGAATATGTGATCCCATGACCTATTTTGTCACATAGCATGATAACTATGCATTGCAGATGCTACAAACTATTCCTTATTTTGACACATTAAGCTAGATGAACAATTTGTTACATTTTTTACCAAAATTGGAGCAACTTCTGATTTTGACCCCTGTACAAATGGAAATTGACCTTTTTTGAACTTTTAGCCATTTTTACCCAATAACTCTAAAATCAATGGTCATAGATGGTACAAACTATACATTTTTGGAATCCTTATGACTAGACGGACAATATGGCATACATTTTCAACATGATTGGAATAATTTTCGGGATGAATTTAGTATTCTGCCACCACTTAAAATTCGGCACCTTTAACATGCGGTTTATTCCGTTAACGTTGCCGAATTTGTTGCCTGTGGCAGAATACTAAATTCTTTCCTAATTTTCAAGTTTGACCCCTGTGTAAACTTAAATTGGCCCCTATTGAAAAAGTGACACCACAATTTGACACCACTAACTACCTTGCATGGATGTAGAGGGTCCATACTAACTACCAAAGGTGTCAAAGCTGAGATGTAGTGGGACATGAACGATGATGTTTGACCCAAGTCCTTGCTCCCGCTCTAAAACCTCTGGCAAAAAGGATTCAAATTGGTTTTAGCCAAATAAAAACATGCTTCCTTCTGCTATATCAATGGCTGCATGTCTTTAACGGCTAACAGTGCCATGTTTAATCAGATTGTTTAAGGCAATTCTACAAATTGACTTGACTGGTAGGAAGGGGCAAAGCTCAAGACTAGAGAGTATGATGAAAGGTCGATAAAGCATAAACTAGAAAAGAAAGAGAAACCAAGGTTTATATTGAAAATGTTTAGTGGCTCAGGGCCATCTAAATTTAATACTGAAAGAAAAAAATCTTTCTCTAAGAATGTTCACTTGTCATGATTACACTCTGCCTTATTTGAGCACAAACAAATCATTTGTATCAGCAACTTGCAAGTCTATTCTTTTTAAATGTACCAAGTTGTAACACCAGTTTTGTTCGCCTTAAAGTGGCACTTTAAGAAAGCATATTTAAGAAAATATGAAATTTCTTCAATTTGCTCAAAAATGGTAGTCTCGTCATTGGAAAAGAAAAAGATATATATTTTACCACATAAAAAACCACATGCCCCAAAACAGATAGGGACATTGTGAAGACATCCATGTTAATTTGGAGGCAATTTGTAGTAACTTTAATCAACGAATTTATATTAACATGAACATCATAGACCTGTATTCTGAAAACCCAAAGGTCACAGATGGTTTAAACAAGGTCTATGCCGTGGAGTGTCAAACTCTAGCATGTGTTTCTTGTGTTTAAACGCCATTATGAATCGTCTGCCTTGGAATTAATGACGCCGGCGACATTAATGTTAAAAATCGTCAATTTTTGCCATAATAAGCGCACTGATTTGGGCTCTAAATATTTACGTGAGGGCTAATGTCTATAAAAGCTTTACAACCATGCACAAATATCAATTGAAAAATTAAGAGGGTCTGCATATTTTTCAATGTGCCAGTGAGTCTCTTTAACACTTGAAAGAAAAAAATCTTTATCTAAGATGTCACAGGTTTCTCGATTGTACTTTTATTATATCATGATTTTACACCTGTCCTCATGTGAGCACAAAATCATATTGTATCAGCAACTTAAAAGTCTAATTGTTGAAATTGGACGAAAGTTGTGACACAAGTTATCTTAAAGGGATAAGCAGTGATAATGCCAATGGAATAATAAATGGGAACAAAAACACCATTATAGCACAAAAAAATGATGGATTTGAGGAAATTTGTATACCGTCTCCCGCAAATAGATTTAATTACAGCAGATGGCATCTCAAACATACACTAAACAGCTGATAACACCAGTACAGAATAAACAAAGTAATCAATGATGTATGTGTTTGAAGTCAAAACTTACAAGGCATGGTGCCCAATATTATGCTTATAAATCTGCGGATATTCCAGGAAAAAGGTATTGATCAGAAGTCAGCTTTTTATACGCACGTATAGAAAGTACAGAATCAGACAAAAAGCACTTGCTGTCTTTAATTTACGGATTTCAAGCCAACCACTTGAAAGTTATGTTGGCTCATCCATGCCAGTATGACAAGAATACCAAAATACAAATTTTCATTGATTTTTCCCGATGTTTTGGATCAGCAAACCACGGCTTAGCTTTAAAATGCCAGAATATCTTTGATTTATGTACCAACCCAATTCACTGTAATATAACCTGCTTATTATTTACTTCAAGTCAGGATCTGATCTACATTTTGTGACATGATTAAAAATTAATTTTGGATTTATGCCACTTGACGTATAAATGGTCTAGATTATGTGACACAGCGCTGCTGTCACTTCGGGACAAATTCCCGTCCGATCTTAATTGGTTTCTTAGACGACGCGACATGTTATATGTTGTACATCATCCTCACTTTCAATCAACATGGTTGCGCTTTTGGATTTTATCCACCTTGATCCATGTATAAATCCTCAGAGCAATACCAAAACCCCAAGTGACCTAATTTTGAAAAAAGAAGACTTGGTATGAATTTAGACGAAAATGGGGGTCACTAGATTAGGCCTACAAGTAGGTACTGTAAAACATCTTAATTTGGTGAGTGTATCTTTTATGAATTTCACAAGAGGCATCAATCTGTAAAAGTATTTAATGCTGCTTTAAAAATATCTTTAAAGGATCTTACAACGAAAAAATGTTCAAATTTGTGTTGAAAATTGTATGGATTGTCAAAAGGAGGGCTTTGATCATCTGTTGAAAAATTTCATTTTTTTTAAGATTTATGAAAGCAGAGGAGCTTTACATAAGATCCATGTGTGGGTAACATGTAAACATCACAAAACCCAAGAATTGTCAATTTTTCCTAACAGACGAAACCCTTATTTAACAAATAATTTTTGTTTTTTCATATCAGGTTTGAGAATAGGCGATTCAATACGGGCAAAAAAGTTCTGGGCTATTTCAAAATTGACCATTGTATGGGTAAACTTTGACCCTTTTCAGGTGTCACATTTACCGGTTAAACTACGGTAAATGACCCCAAAATGACTTAGGCATTTTTATTGTGTGTTGTAATTTTATACTGTTTGAAACTTTATAACATCATAACACAGGCTGTGACCAAAGTCTCTAAACACTTGATTTTAACAAACATACAACGGTTTGTAGACACAAAAAAGGCGGTCTCAAACGGCCAAATCAAGGACAAAGACATATAATGCATTTCTGATTGCTGCTGCCAAATAGGCATTGTAATTGGCCCGCTTGTGAATGTATGAATAATAAAAACAACAGTGAGTTTACCAATTGGTGTACATGTAGGCCAGTGCAAATGTCACTGCGAGACTACAAATTATTCGGGCAAAATCAATCACTAAAACTATTTCAGAGTTTTATTTTATAAATCAGGAAGAATCCTACAAGAGTTAGTGTTTATTTTTGAGCTGTTACACCGGAATAAGGATATGGAAGCGGGGCTTTGTGAAAAGTATACCGGTGTTTTGTGTGTAATTAAGTCATGGTGAGGGACGATTCATCCATTCCATCATTCTGCTTAAAGAAAAAAATAACCCCCAGAATGTTCTTTGTATTTCTTACTTTGCTTTGGGGAAGATTTTCAGTAAGACATGTCAACAACCTATATAATAGCTATTCAAACTTATCTTCAAAGTTTCCCATCAGATTTATTTAACCTTTCAATGTGCGATCTTCTGTGTAGGTATACAGATCTGTCAGTGTTTTTTGGAGGGCTTTGTAAATGACCCTGAAGTTATTGGAAGCCATCTCGAGAGACCACTGACCTAAGGACGATAGGGTTAATTTTTTGATTTGGATTTAGGCTATAGAGAGTTGTCTTATACTGGGGACGTTTCAGCGTCGGAAGCGCAGGGTCGATCCGTGTATAATGACCTCAGTAGAAACAGCCCGGAACCGCTATTTTAGCGCGACGCGATAACCGCTAAATTCAAACTGCCGAGAAGGTTTTTGCCGTTGTTGCATACCGCTATTTCAACAGTAGAACAGACCCCGATAGCGCGACATTTGCCGTGTTGGGCAGAAAATGATGCCAAGGCCGCACTGGTAATGCGACTTCCGCTACGCGAGTTGTTCAATCATCAGCAGTTAGGGCTATTATTTTCATATCAGATTGAATCAACATCAATAAAATTTATGAGAACACTTAGTAGTTATTGTACTTTTACGTTACAACTAGTACTGTATAAACATCCATTAAAGGGAAATACAAATTAACTAACACAGTATATAAGTTAACGTGGGAATAGGCTACATGTAAATAATAAAAACACACCTCAAGGAAAGAAATGATGCTTATGGGAGGTTTCTGGAACGGGGGGTATATTGTGACCCCAGCTGGGTCTGTCGGAAAGCATGATAGCGGTAAGTGCAGTAGAGCCATGCCACAACGGTATGTGGCTTCATAGAAACAGTGAGCGATAGCGGAAAAAGCGGGTCAGCAAAAGCGGGTCAGCAAAAGCCGTGTTTTGCCGTGTCGGCAGAAGATAGAAAACACGTCATAGACCAAGAATAGGTGTGTTGGATCAAATGAATGAATTTTCATGCTGATTCTGAATGTGCGTGGTGAGTATTAAAATTTAACGACCACTCAACACAATTGTGTCATATCGTGTCATTTAAAATAAAACATTTCATAAATTCAAATTAACCACCAATTATAAAAAGATACACATCAGTACTGAGGTTAACAGATCATCACCATCCATGTATCAAACACAAATAAAAACCGATTTGATTTGCAACAATACACATAGAAAACATGCTCTACACAAAAAACAGCGTCAAAAGAACTATACTGATATTAGTCACCTCTTATAGCATGAGTAAGGGGGGAAAGCGGGCCTATTCTAAACCCCTAACCCGCAGGGGGCCCATTTAGATGCCTCTACGGCATGCAGGGGAAAACATCGGGCCCATTCTTAACTCCGAACCAAGCAGGGGGGGGGGGGATTCTGAATGGTCATTGAAACAATTTACAATTTATTTTGGGAAAATGTAATCCTTGACAAATATTGACGCTACATTAAGTTGGATTGCTATGTCTTTCTTTGCAGTGTATCAGACAGGCAACTGGAAAGACCTGGAGACATGTTGGAGACATTTGGATGACATGTGGCTATTGTGCAAATTTTACAACTCCAATGATGTTGGTGTGTACTGTGGGTGTTTTGTTGTAGGATAAGTTGGTGGCTTGTGCGCTTTGAGGTGCAATGATTTGGAAATGCTTGAAGCGCCAGAACAACATAAAAATCTAAGTTCAAACAGTTCCAATTTACATTGCTTTTTTAACCCCGTAAGTCAAACGTGTACCGATATCAGGGCACCTGTAAAACATCCTGGTTTGATCCCTGGACTTTGCATTCTGTACCGTCGAGGGAAGATGGAAGTAAATGCCCACTTTGATTGTTCTCTGGACTACTTACTGTTTATCCGCTTGGTAAGAATGTACTGGCATGGACAGGTACCAGAGGGAGTATTGAGCAATCCCACAAAATGCCACCAGTTGTGGGAAATTTACCTCAACAAGTCATGTGATCCCACAAAACTCCATTCTTAAACACACAAAAAAACCCAGACTTTTTACACTCATTTTAGCCCCACAAGGTGCTAGTCTTAGGGATTTGCATGATCATGAGATGTCTGGTGGTTCTTAAACTTTGTGCGCATTTTTATCCCGAAGTACTGGACATGTGTTTAGTACAATACAGTATAGGCATATGGCAATGCATTGTGGAGATTGATTCAAAACACCTCTGGACAGGTACCTAAGTAATTAATTACCATTATAGATTATATGGAAATGTACAAACAAACACAAAAAAGGGAGATTCTCTTGTCCCTGAATCACGCCAAAGCCAACAATTCTACTTTCACATAAATACATCAACACATTTGTTAACATATCTGTACAGGAACTTGTGTCTTGTTTTTGGTCTTTGCTTTTTACATATCACAATAGTTTTAAAAGAATAAAGGTTAGGCCTGTGTGTGTTCTATCATGTTCATATCTAAACGGGAAACAAATTATTTTAAGTAGAACAATGAGATGCAGCCGAGTGTTGTACACTAAAATAGTGCTATAGTTGTGTGATACGACACGGTAGACACGGCATGGCTAAAAACAATACCTTGATTTCATTCTTTAAACACTTTTTATTTAAAAAACTATGAAGGACATAGGTAAACTATAACCCGAAATTTTGAAATCGATCAGGTCCATTGTACATATGCACCTTGGATTGGCCGAGCAGTGCTGTATGCGTTATGCGTTGAAACCAATGAAAATTGTGTAAAGGTCTTCAATGTGGAATTGGCAGTTATTGATGGCTAGAAAAAGCAATCAGATGCTGCAAAGTTGACTCAATGAGACGCTATTCACACTCCACCAATTTGAATTTAAAGGCAAAACTGGGGTTGCTGAGACCTGCCAACTCGAATGTCGAGCGCTGGTCACATTTGAAGCGTGGGCATTAGTTGAATGAAGTGTTACGGGACTGGGCTGTGGAAACCATAGCCTTGCTTTAAGGTCATAAAATGCTGCGATGAGACAGGAGCTACGTTAGCATCAAGGCTCTAAGCATTTAATAAGCCAAGATTTATGCATACAGTATATCAATTTCATTTGTTTCAAAATTGCCAAGAGCTGCCATTTTCGTGGTTCTGCATAACAAGTAGAATTTAACTTTATTATATTGATAATATTGTTTGGTCTCTTCTATGTTCACGTTTCCCATGTTTGATAGCTGTAATTGGTGAAAAACCATGGCAAAATCAATCTAATAGAATATTGGAGCTACACAACCTAATATTAAATAAAAAAATGCCATTTTATATCGCGCTCTGCAGAAAACCAGCGCACGGACATTGGAATTGTAAGTTTAAGTAGTGTTGATTCTTAAGTAAGGGGCTCCAACATCTTATAAGCTCCTAGGAGTTGCCAGTGGAGCTGGTCTAGCATTTGTTATTTCTTTTACGAGATGTTCAATCAGTTATACTTCCAGTTTACTATTCTAATTTGTATATAAATTCATCATTTATTTCTTTGATGTTTCTGCTGACTTTAATCTTTAATTTTTAAATTGATTTGATTTGATGGTTTCAGGAGCCATTTAAGACACTGGTGGAAGGTGCATCTCTAATATTAAACAGAAAGCTTGTTCCACAGCTAGGAACCAATAACGTTAAATGATCGCGCCAAATCTACACTTGGTACGAGGGATAACAAGCCGTGTAACATCAAAAAGCTGCATACATACCTGCTTAAACCCTCGATACATGAGCTGTAATTCTTTCTTTGTGAACTTTGTCGCTCTACACAGGTGGTCTAAGCCCTCAGGCTTGTAACGCACCGTCTGCATCTCCAAGTCATCCAAGTCATGATCTGTAACGAGAAAATAAAATCATTGTTTATTATTAACCCCGGTAGATTCTGTAACGGTTATAACACACTCATTTGGTGAGTTTTTGAGGCGACATATTCCCAAAAAATTTGACAAATTTCATTGAAAAGCCAGAAAATTACCAGTGCCCCTTCAATCAGACAATGGTCCCAGGGAAAGCTAAGTTGGAGGGGGCTGGTGTCACCACTGACTCATCGTTTTGGGCCCTTATAAAGTATGTACACTGAAGTACAGATGCAGTCAATTTGCTGTAAGTAGTACTCCACAGTCACATCAAAGTACACATGAAGTTGTAAAGGTATCTCTCTAAATGCAAAAGAGTGAATTTCACTCTTTTAGAGTGACTACAGGGCCCACTCTGAAAAGAGTGAAAATTCACACCTTTCAAAGAATACTGTTTTGGTCAAATTTACTCTTGATAATTTATCAAATGATAAAATCATTTTGTCAATTATCAAGATAAAATTTGACCAAAAAGTATTCTTATAAAGGTATAAAATTTTACTCTTTTTGGAGTGGGCCCTGTAGTCAATCTAAAAGATTGAAATTCACTCTTTTGCATTTAGAGAGATATATCCCAGTTATATGTGCACACTAAAATGGGGAATATGACTGTGTAAGCATAGTATAGGACAAGGACTGCTAAAGTGGCCTATGGGCTATTGTAATTGAACCAATCATTCAAAATGTCAAAATGCTCCATTTGGTTATGTTTTGTGTGGTAAGATCTTCCTGGTCATAAATAAAAGATGCGTAGAACTGCGAAGGGTTCATCATTCCCGATTTAGTTCCTTTAAAGCGACTGCTTAAATTTTTGTGGACGTTGCTTTGACATGTCCCTAGCCCGATGTGTGTACAAACAAAAATTGTTCAAATAAGCTGTAAAATAGTGTTTATGTGACCTTAAAATGGCCTAAAGCATGCTTAGATTTAATATATAAGAAATATGATATTGAGCTCTATGAATGCAAGAAAGGGGAAAAGAACTTCCAGTGTCTTTGAAATAATCAATGCCTACAATGACTGAAACCTGGCGGGGGTGCTCAACACCAATGACGATACAGGGATGTGCTGCAAATATGGGTTTCATTTTCAGCCTTTTGGTTTACATGTTACCCCATTTTCATGCCAATTGTGATATAGAAATGGGTCATTTTTTCAAATTAGTCAAAATTTTTCTCCCACAGATGTAACACAAGCACCGAAGCAAACCCTTAAGGCGGTGACGAAAAAAGGAAAACCCTGTTTTACGGGCGAGAGGACCTTTCGAGTAGTAGGGTCGGTCTTCGGTCGGGCAATTGATTTTTTAGTTTTTTTCTTTTCTGGAGCTCAAAATTGGCCTAAAATAGCCCCAAAATCTAAAAATCAAGAGGAAAAAAATGAAAAATTTTTAAAAACCCAAATTTTCTTTTAAAAAATTGCAAAATCGATAAATTTGGGCTAAAACAGGATGATTTACATGATTTTTGGGAAAACTAAAAAAAAAAAAATCTGCAAAAAACGAAAAAATCAGGGCGGTCCGGCCCGGTAAAAACAGTGTTTTTTATTTTCGTCGCTTTCTAAACAGGAAATTTTTCTAGGGACTGCGGCCGGCACGTAAGCGAACCTAAACCTGCCAATCACTAAACAATGCCCTATCCAATATGGTACCCAGCTGTGATAGATTAAGACCTTCAAAGCTGAGCATCTCATGGTGAGAAAAGGGTTACAACACACAACAATCAGGAGAAAAAGGGCCCAGTAACACTGAACCATATCGGGGCCATAATATGTGGCAAGTCAAAACCAGCAGGCCTCTTTCTAGGAAAATTCTAAATGGTTAGCATTATAGGTCCAAATGCTCCATTACCATGATTTTGCCACAGTGAGATAGTATGTCTGCCATTTTTAAAATGGCCATGGACAATTTTCCGAATATATGAAATGAAATTTCTTCCATTTGCTCGCCAATGATAGTCTAGGCCATTGGAAGAACAGAGATATATTTTACACATAAAAGTAAACACAACATACTCAACAGCAGATGGGTCATTAAGAAGAGGATAAAGACATACAGTAAATTGAGGCCTAACTTTCAATTTTGCCTGCAACAGATGTGAATAATACATGAATAGCATAGACTCGTACTCATTGATATTAAACACAAACGTCACAGACCGATCAAACACGGTGCAAATGCCATGAGAATCAACCTCTGGCGTGTGTTTCTTGTGTTACACGCCATTTTCACGTCGTCTGATGAATTAATGTCGCCGGCGACATTAATTTTAAAAATCGTTCTGGTTACCCATAAGGCGCGTGTTTGAGCTGATTATTTCAAAGGTGAGGGCTAAATGTATTAAAGCTTTCAAACAATGCAAAAAATATCAATTTTGAGAAACCTATTTTTCAATTTGCCAGGGTCTCTTTATATATTGCAGGGGTCAACGTGGGCTGGCGACTAAATGCTTTGTCCTATGCTACATCCACCCCTGAAGTCGACTAACAGAAAACTCCGAATTATGAGGGCCTTCACACATAACGTTCACATGCAATTGGGGCGGTTTGTGACAAACCTAATATCACACCAGTTTCTGCCATAAGAAACAACATGGTATGTAGTTTTACAGGGGCACTTGAACTGGAGTGCCTTCTCCCTGACTTGAGGAAATTGGATAAAGAAAATGAAAAATTCTACTTGAAGCTGGAAATTAGGCACAGAGGGGTTTTCAAGACTGATGATATGCCCAGCACAATGTTTTTGCGATGCTTAAGATGCACGCTGGAAGAATTTGTCCCATAAAGCATGATAAGCAAGAAATGTTTTTCCAGTATTATGCACTCCTATTACATCTGTGCAAAACATTTTATGCTTTAATTTTTTTTGACACAGCTATGGTACAACAATATTTCCTTGGATGCTTTTCCCCATTTTAACTGAGTAACTTGTAAATTCAGGTTGTTTGATCAGAAACATTCCCAAATGCTCTTTTAATTCGAAAGTCAAAAATTCTTGGTACAATTAGAAATAATTCCGATGTCCCACATCCTATGGCTATATAGGCCCAAAGGGGCAAAGTTCATGTACTTTCTAAATTTCCTAAATTTACATAATGAAATTAATTTAAAAGAATGAGATTCAAGATCACACAAGTAAAGTGGCCTATGATCAAAGATGTTAATAAGTATGTACAAAATGGTGACCGTCTATGTGATGGTATAGTCTTTCACATCAGGAAAATGATTGTGGGAGTATTACTGATGTTTGGATTTAAAAGTTTCAGGTAATATCATCACAATTCCAACGTACTGAAAACAAGTATTTAACATTTTGCATTTCCATTGTGTGGTCGAGAAACACTGAAGGAACATAAGCTTGCAATGTGGTGCATCTCAGATCTTGAAATTATCATTATCCATAGTGTATCGATATAATATCGCATAATTGCTTCCAACATAGGCGACACAGAAAATATAATCCGCTAACAGGCCTAATTCTGCTATGTATTTTTTTTGGAGGGGGGGCAATACACGCAAAGCATGAGCAAAACAATCACTGCAACGAGCCCCTAAAAAAAAATAATTTGAGTATCCTGCCACCTGAACATCTTCTTACATGACCACTTGTTGGGCAATGAAACCCTTCTTATGCAATTAGATGCAAAAAAAAAAATCTAAAATGCTTCCTAGGGGGATTATTTGCTGATACTTTCTGTATGCTTTGAAATGGCATAATGTATTATTCATTGAAATAGGCAGCTTAGTTACTGCCCTCCTTTGAGCTCGGCTTATTCTTTGCCTATTTTTAACTCCAAGGAGGTTGCCTGAAATACAACAAAAAATCTTAAGTTGATCATAATCAACTTCAATTTTGGATTTTTTTCAACAATATCTTCCGATCAAAAAGTAAGGTACTAACTAATAATCATGGCAAACATTGTAACATGGCATAACAGGAACAAGATAACACTCTGCTAGAGAGTATAAGACATGAATCGTCTCCCTCCAATACTTTTTCAAAGTTAATAACCCTTGAGGATTTCCAGTCTAAACATTAACAACTCGACAAACAATTGTTTCAAAGGCAAAACTCAATACATCCATGTCCTCCCACTTATAGCTATTACAGGAGGCAACCAAGGTGTACTGGAGTCCATCCCCACAATGCAAACCAGTTTTGGGAAATTTCACACATTCACCTCATAGGGTCATGTGATCCCACCAAAATCCTAATTTCTTAACACATAAAAAAACCTGACCTTTTCACTCATTTTAGTCCCCCCCAAAGCTTAGTACGAGGGGATTTTTAGCATGATCATGATTTTTTTTTTTTTTTTTTTTTTTTTTTTTTTTTTTTTTTTTTAAACTTTTTATCCCTAGGTACTGACATGCATTTTGTACATACAGTCTAGGCATATTGGCAATAATTATGGGATTGGTTCCAAACCACACCCTCAGACCCTCCCAGGGATCACTGCATGTGTTTGACATGACTCAGAGATGGCGATTATGGAAATTAAAAACCAATCTCAGACATTTTGTGGTCAGCTATTAAGTGTTCATTGAGGGAAGTCATTGATGCGATCATCGTCGCTGTCATCGTCATCACATCTTGAAGATCAGACCTTGATTAGGGCATGAACCTAAGCGTTTGCATGTCTATAACATACAGGTTTTTTGAAATGGGAACTTAAATTTGACTAAAATATTTCATCTACAGACACAAAATAGTCCAAAACGATTTGTCTTCCTTAATCCACAGACATTAAAGGGCACTATCAGTCACTCCCACATTAAATGCAACTAAAGTGATTTGCTAAATTATGGATTAAAAAATCATCAAAATCCAAGATTCTTGCTTGTCCATAACAAGTGATAGGTAACCTAACATACCCTTCAAGTTATAGACCAAAGCAACCCTAATTGGACCAAACCACCGGTTACCACGACACATAACTGCAACACATAATTGATGGCAATTCATATATTTTAAAGGGCATTTTGTGATTCCAGCACTTCTGTTTATATATTCATGGTTCACTAGATATCCTTGAGAAAACCTTATTCCCGAAATTGAGTTGATTCCTGATCTTTGCGGTTTTTGTGTTATGAGCAAATAAACTTGTTTCCCCTCCCCACACGGTCCCATTGACCACTGTACGGTACTTTCTTCTTTTTACGGACAGAAAATACAAAATTTGTGAATTTCTTACAGAGTAGATGAATTTGCACGGAAGATTTGGATACACATGGATTACTAAGGCTAATGGTTCGGATGGTATAAAAATCTCAACTTTTTTTATGTAAGTCGGGGGGACGAGGTTTTGGATCACGAAATGCCCCTTTAACACTTGTTTTCTTTTAGTCATCATTTAAAAAAAATAACTTATGAGAATTTTAAAGACATTCTTCACTTTTAAGCTACTCCTGCAAATTTCAAATATTTTTATTTTTTCTTTCAAATGGATCACTGAAAGTGCCTTAGGCTTTAACACAAATGTTTGCACCAATTAACTTTTGCCCAGTCTCCAACATAAGTAGGCTTGTGAAGAAATTAATGTTCAACAATTACTTTGTGTGAATTGAAGCCGGTCAAGACTTAGTAACTCACAAAATTGAGGGGATGAAAATATGCAATTTTTTTAGCCAATCAACAAGGTAAAAATGGCGGTAGGGTTGAAGAGGACTAGAGCTTAAATATGCGGAGGCTGCATTTCAATTAAAATCTGATTAGCCAATCCAAAATAGTGTATGAAATTCAGGGAGTGCCCAAAGGCTTAAAAGGCACTCTCCGTGATTTGCCAAATCAGAAATTCAATAATAAAAAAAAAAATTAAAAAATCAGATTTTTGCATTTTTGTAACAAGTGTAGGTATCTTAACATACCCTGCAAGAATAAAGTCTGAATGCAACCTAATAAGGATGTTTTAGTCATTACTGTCCATAAGGACACTTACTGCAACACGTAATTGAAAGGAGATTCGTATCTTTTAGCACCGCTGATTTTTTCCTTTTCTATTTTTCAGTTGCAAAAAACTTATGAGAATTCTACAGACATATCCTTTAAGTCATTCCAGATAATTTTAAATATTTTGACTCTTTTGAGCATATCACTGATAGTGTCTTTAAAACTGTGACATGCACTAATTGTATTGTATTGTGAATTATCCCAAATAGCTCCAAATTCTGGATTACTCATTAAACCACCATGATCTTATCAATGACTCTTCTTGTATAAACAATATTCACTGACAGAAGATCAAAGCTGGTCTCAAAACACCTAAAGTATGGTGTACGTACGATATGCTTTGACAATATTCATGAGTTTGCAGTTGCCATTTTTGCATAATTCATAGGCTGACATCCCAGTGGTGCAAAGCTCATGATCCAGTAAACATGGTCGAAATTTTGACAGTATAAACAAAAAGAGTTCAACTGATAAAAAACAAAAATGACAACATTATGATTTTTTTTGCATAACATGTGCCTATGGACATACAGAGCAAATTTCATTATAATATTTTGCCAACTCTGACACACACACACGTCACTGTTCTGCCTGTTTAGACAACAGCACACACAAGCTTGCTATTTGCCCTTGTGTTGGAGACCATTTGCCATGTTGAATTTCCTTTGGTAAATTTCACAATGGAAACAAAACAATTTCTTTGCAGAAACAATTCAAGGCGTATCACTTAGAATGTAAGTTTTACCGGCACATTAAATTCATAGACATGTACTGTCCAAATTGCCTGTGAAAGAAGCCATTTCATTTAAAATCATGCAGTAGTCTTCAAAAATGGTGACCGATCACTTGTTCAGTGTGAAAAGCCTGAAACTTTGTCCTTAAAGCGGCACTGGCACATTTTCACAAAATATGAAATTTCTTTAATTTGCTCTCAAATGATAGTCTAGGCCATTGGAAGAACAGAGATATATTTTATACATAAAATAACATACCCCAAAACAGATAGGGACATTGATATGAGGATAAAGACATCCAGGTAATTTGTAGGCCAATTTTTAAGTTTTCCATAACTTTAATCAACAAATGTGTATATTACATGAATATTTTTGACTCGTACTCACTGATATTAAAACCACAAAAGGTTATAGACCGGTCAAACAGTGTGCATAGCGTGGGAAACATGCATACGGCGTGCGTGTTCTTGTGTTAAATGCCATTTTCGTCGTCTGCTGAATTTAACGTCGCCGGCGACGTTAAATTATAAAATCGTTCTGTTTACCCATAAGGAAGCTGATTTGGTCTTAATCATTTTGGGTGAGGGCTTTTGTATAAAAAGCCTTACAACCATGCAAAAATATCGATTTTGAAAAATCATGAGGGCGCACTATTTTTAAAATGTGCCAGTGTCTCTTTAATGATGAGATTGTTGTAGACTTGGTATTTTCCCAGGGGTATTTTGTTTGTATGTACGTATGTGGCACTGAACTGTTTTTACTATCCCTGGAGGTAGATATCCGCTTTGTTGATCATGTCAATGTTGTTCACCCTGCATATATGCGTAAGTGTTATGTCTAGGACACAATAAGAAGCTCAGGTGGTGCACCTCAAGTATGCATAATTCACCAGGCTCGCTGTCATGACTGTATGACTATGCATTACAGACCAAACAAAGCTATACTTTGTTTAGTACATGTTGAAATGCTTCCTGGCATTTTAATATGTAATATGAAACCCATCAAACCACTACGGATAATGTTTTATGTTTGAAGTGAATAAAGCATGCATATCCTATGACCAATTACGGTGGCTACATAAAATATTCTTATTCTCTGTTCAGCGCAAGTTGAAGAATGACCTCAAGCAGGATGTGATGTAAAACTCAACCTTTGAGGTAAATTGGTATTTTAGTGTGACCAGAAACTTATTATAACAAGCTTTATATCCAAACAGAAATAAAAAATTGAGATTTGTATGTACCTCCAGCAGTCCTTGCAGGTGAAACCAAAAAAAAAAAAAAAAATCAGTGGATTCTTGAGGTGCTGCTTTTCCACATTATGAGCAGTTGTTTGTATCATTAAAAGCAAGAGAAGATTTCAATAGCTTCCCACAATGCATTGCTTCCAATGGAGGTTTTTGTACAGGTACTGGTGTGGGTCGTTAGTGATGAAACATGGCTAAATTGACAGTACTGATCACAAACTTGCATTTAAAGAGTGTTTCATCTCTAACGATCCACATGGCAACCTGTACAAAAACTTCCAATGGAAGCAATGCATTGTGGGAAGCTACTGGTATCTTCTCTTATTAAAAGCTACTGTATTGTCATTTCTGAGTACACTGGAGGGTATTCTATAGTTTAGCCAACATTTTGGCAAGAGTTCCATTTGTTCCCCCATTCGAGGTTCTACATGTAACAAATTATTTTTATTTTGGCCTTAGGGTATTTCCCGGGGTATTTATTAGTGTAACGCCATTAATAACACTAATTTGTTTCCTGTATAATTTTAAAGGGGCTACATATGGAACTCTTTCCAAAATTTCTGATGTATCTATATTATTAAAACGCAACTTTGCATGGGTAGCGCCATCGGATTGGGAATTTATTGCGTTCCCTCCTTTTTCCATTGCAGCACCGGCAGTCTTCGTCCAATCATAACCTTGCTTTCACAGCGCGCCGTGCGCAATTCACTCAAATACTTGCTGATTTGCCAACGACCGGTATGTTATGTGATGGTAAGTCCATGGTGATCGCACATGACCGTGGCGTGAACGCATCGTCGTGCATGTCACGGCGCGCGCATATGATACGCGTGATCGTCTGTAGTCTGCGCTATGTATCCCCGCTGGTACACCAAGACAACGTACGGTTAGAGAGAGAGGCCGGGTGAGAGAGAGAGAGATAAGAGAGAGAGAGGGGGAGAAAGAGGGAGAAAGAGGAGAGAGAGAAAGATAAGTCGAGAGAGGGAAGAGATGGAGAGAGAGAGAGGAGAGAAAAAAGAGAGTGAGAGGGAGAGATGGTTGAGAGCGACCGAATGAGACAGAAAATGAAGGCCTAATTTGTAGAGGGGGAATGTCGAAAGAGGAGAAAAAAAAGACAGAGAGGGAGAAAGAAGAGAGTGAGAGGTGGCCAACAGAGAGACGGAATATGAGAGGAAACGTATTTTTTAGAGGGACAATTTTGAAAGATATAGAAAGAGAGAGGGGAGAGATGGTACATTACAGTAATACAGAAGAGAGAGAGAGAGACAAGGGGAAAAAGAATGAGACCAGAATAATTGACAGATTGTATTGAGAGAAGGAGAGAGGGAGCAAGCCAAATGAGAGAAAAAGAAAGAAAAAAAGGAATAGAAGTAAAGTAAACAACAACAAACCGGGCAAAAAGCAGAGAATACAATAAAAGAAAGGAAAGCTATAGACAGAGGTAAAAAGTAATTTTGTAGGGTTTTGGGCGACGGATGAAGAGAAAACGTACTTTGTAGAGGTGGAAAATGTTGAGGGATAGAAAAGGGGGAGAGATTGTCGTACCGAAAGAGAAGAGAAGATGTGTGAAAAACAATAGAAAGAATAATGGACGAGTATTGAGAGAAGGAGAGGGGCAGCTATTGAGAGAAAAAGAAAGAAAAATAATGACTACAAAATAAATATACCGGAACCCCCCCCCCAAAAAAAAAGCAGAAAAGGAAATGGAAGAAAGGAAAAGTGAGAGACAGAGGTAAAAATGTAATTTGTAGGGTCTTTGGGTGACGGATGAGAGAGAAAACGTACTTTGTAGAGGGGGAAATGTTGAGGGATAAAGAAAGAGAGGGGAGAGATGGTCGTACAGAAAGAGAGAGAAGAGGGTGAAAAACAATAGAAAGAATAATGGACAGAGTATTGAGAGAAGGAGAGGGGGCAGCTAGATGAGAGAAAAAGAAAGAAAAAAGAATAGAAGTAAAAAAAAAATATACCGGACAAAAAGCAGAAAAGGAAATGGAAGAAAGGAAAAGTGAGAGACAGAGGTAAAAATGTAATTTGTAAGGGTGTTTGGGTGACGGATGAAAGAGAAAACGTACTTTGTAGAGGGGGAAATGTTGAGGCATATAAAAAGAGTGAGAGAGGAGGAGAGATGGCGCATATGAGGTAAAAAAAACAACTGAATTGATGGGAACTATGGGAGTTTGAGGATTTGTGAGAAAAAATTGTGGCTATAACAGGAACTATGGGGGGTTAGCACATGGGAAGTACATTTGAGATAAAAAATGTTAAACACTGAAAAGATTTATGGGATGAAAAAATAATGTGAAATTTAGAAAATGAGAACTACGACAACAGGGTTAAAATGATCAATAACAAGTCATGTTATTTCGCTTTGGTTTTGGTGTGACGGAAACTACGGGTTATTACACGGGAGAAGTTTTGAGAAGAAGCCTTAAAATGTACGGAAAGTTATACGGGATTATATGTTGATGTTTCCTTAGAAAATGGTAACCACATGAGGTACAGGATATGACGGGAACTACAGGAACTTGAGTTTTTAAAAGCGTTAAGAATGTTGTGACTCGGGTAATTTATTATGGGAGTTTGAGGTGGTGTTGCCGTAGTATCAGTGATCGCTTCTGTTTCAGTGATCGCTTCCGTTCACTCAGCTAGCAGTAGCCGCGCTTTCATCTCGCTGGCCTCCCGCTAGTACAGGAATAAATATCTAATCTCAAGGGCATGATGTAGACATAAAATATTGTAAATGGTATTTTTAGTGGTACTTTTTTTGGCCCTTGAGTATTAAGCCAAGTGCACTTTAGAAACACATTCTGCTAGACAACTTATATGTTACCTAACTCTGTATGTCTTCTTTACACCTGAAAGAACATTTCTGGTGGACTATTGCAGCCACGGATTAGCAAAGAAAACATTAATGTACGATGTCCCACACATGGATGTCATCAAACCCCGTCTGGCTAGTCAATTGAATCAGTCGCGCAAAACGGTCTACTAAAACCAGCGTTGGTGGTCTGATGATGAGGCGCTTAAGGAATTACATCCTGTGCACAGTGGGGGAGGAAATAGAGGAATTTCAAGGATGAATTTTTGGTAGTTCACTGTTCGGACGAATCGGACCAAATACTGATTTTAGTCATGTACGATTGAGATGTTGCGAATTCTTTCTTAAGCTATCTTCAGTAGATAGCAAGATTTAACACCAAATACCCTCTCTATTTAACGTTAACTCCCCACACTTTCCAGAACTGCAGTCCCATAGGACTGTGCAAGATGTTGGTTGATCAAATTTTGTAGCCCTGTGTAAGATTTAACAGCACTCACAGAAATAGCCTTGCAAGGTTGCGCAGGGTGTAGATATTGTCAAGCCGTAATTCCCAAAGACGATTTTGTAAGGTGTAGTACTTGGCATGAAAATGCTGCTACGAAGTAATATAAAAGATATTTAAATGGAAAATCACTAATTAAACATTTTAGGTCACAAATCTTATGCAAAATTACATTTAACTTATATTGTTTATAAATTCATTTATAAACTTGAGAAATAAAGAACATAAATGACTATTTTAAAGTTGGTTTTAGATAGCAAAAATTTTCACTAATACCAACCTAAGATAATAGCCAAGTACCATCTCCAAACCAAATGACCTGGACTGCAAACTGAAAACTGGACACCAAATAAAGAAAAAGACGACACCATTCCTTGGCTATCTTCAGAAGATAGCAGAGTTTAGCACCAAATACCATTTCAAAAACAACCATTTCAACTTATAGTTGATAGCATTCCTTTGCAGGAAATTTCAACCACAAACAAGAAACCATTCTTCAGCTATCTTCTGCTGGAGATGGAAAGATATTGTATACAAAAAACTGGGTTTATTTTCATGCATTAAAATATGGATTGTTCCATATTTTACACTGCACAAATAAAATCATACTTGTTTTATCATAAATTCCTTTTCTAACAAACATAATCCACCAGCATACCAAATTTAGGGATGACCTGTCAGCTATTTTTATGTTAATGCAGCGTAGTATCTCTTCAATAGTCAGCTCATATGTGCAACCAATATAAAAATGAGTGTTATTTAAACCTCGTTAATTGGAAAACCAATAAATGGTTCACTGTGCTGGAACTTGGGTGGATCAAAGTGCAAAATGGGAATAATTTTAATGTTAAGTGATGCAGTTTCAACTAAACAACTGTCTCAGATTAGTATAAGTTATAAAGCGCCAGATACCATCTCCAACCAAACATGTTTCTGTTTATAAGCAATAATCTATTCCTGATAAGCTCAATATTACTATTTTTCATCATTCAATAAATATTTACATATTGCTTGGCAACATAATTTCATGGCAAAAGAAACTTGTGTATGGGGAATAATCCACTATTTTTGTGGTTTAATGCTGCTACTTCTATTCCCAATTTGTCAGATATGGTTTCATTAAAGTGGCACAAATATGCAAATGAGGTATTGCAATAGATTCCTTCATCTGCTACTGCACAACATCATACAGTGCATGATGGAATCAATTGCAATAACTCATTTGCATGTTTGTGGCACCTTAATGAAACTGGAGCCAATTTGTTTAATTCCCTCTTTGTCCAATACTGAACCCCAACCCTTAAACATATCCTCTTACCCTAACTCTAAACACTAACCCTATTTCTAATGCTTAAATTCAACTTGAAAACCTAAATCTGAATCAAGATAGTGAAGGAAGAAGGAATTTGACTAACAGGAATTTGATGAAATGGAATAGCATGAACTGTAAGAAATAGGAATTGGAAGGAATTGGAAGGAATGGGAATGAATGGGAATTGGAATGAATGGGAATCGGAATGAATGGGAATTGGAAGGAATGGGAAGGAATGGGAATTGGAAGGAATGGAATTGGAAGGAATGGGAATTGGAAGGAATGGGAATTTGAAGAATTGGGAATTGGAAGGAATGGGATTTGGAAGGAATGGGAATTGAAAAAAATGGGAACTTGATGAGGTGGGAATTGCATGAAATGGGGACTGGGTGAAATGGGAGTTGCACAAAATGGGAATTTGACCAAATTAGGAATTGCACAAAATGAAAATCTGATGAAATGGGAATTAGCCAAGTGCCAATTTTGCTTGTTTTGTTGGAATAAATTTTCACACATTTATCAAATCTTCCATACAAAACCACTGTAAAAGAAAATGAATCAATTCTGTTAAAATGTGTGAACATAAATTGCTCATAACAGAAAATTGCTTATCCTTAAAAGCCAATCTCCCATTCTAAAATGAGAACAAAATAAGTGATGAACAGATAAATTTAATTAATTATATACTAAGCATTTTTTTCCCCTTTAAAACCACTTTTAAAATTTTGGACTGAAATTATCACAACATATGTAAATCAATGCAGAATTTGTGTGATCTATCAACTTTTACAAATGAAAACATTCCCGCTATGAACTACAACACGCTCAGTTCAAAGAGCTGTGCAAGTATAATTAACATGAACTAACCTTGTGTATTTAGGGAATCATAAATCATACCCGAAATCCAGGAGGCACCTTTTCTCAATACAATGTTAAAAAGGAAGTATTGAACTGTGTCATGGGTATTGAGACATATGGCTCATACATAATGTCACGCAATAAGCCTGCAAATTCTACTTTCCCTAATGGATTAACGTTATTAATTTTACATCGAAAATGCAAGATTTGGTACTAAACTAAAATTTAAATTAATTTCGTTAATGTAAAGCAAAGTAAACTTAATGGTAAGGCATTCCTAATCTGCAGCTGTTGGTTTTAATATGTATATGCATCTGTTGATTGTGTACGATAAAATATATATATGTCTCGCTGCCAGCATTACTTATGAAATCGGTTTTTTCAACATAGGCTAGATTAAAATTATGAATGATATTGTTCCTGTTTAAAACCCAATAGGGGGGGGGGTGTTTCACAATGAATGACATGTTGGAGGCACACACTGGAATTGCATGCCTTTGGCTCCCCTATAGGGTATTAAATCATTTGGAATGCCCATGATCAGGTCATGATCAAATGCATGGTGTCATACGTAGTGCAGGTGACACCCATGGCTTGATCATGACCATGCATGGTTGCCATAAGCGTAGTGCATGTGACAATCATGCATTGATCATGCGATCCATGCTATTCCACATGAAGCAAATACTCCTATTTGGAGGCATAGATTAAAATGCAAGAGTGCCTTCAATAGGAGGGGGTAATGTTAATCTTCCTGCAATAGCCTATTTTTGGTATTTCTTGTACAGGTCTAGCACATTAACGGAAGGGCAATATTAATCTAAAGAGGAATAACTAACCCCCCTCCCCCCCCAAAAAATGGGGCTGAAATTGTAAAATAGTAAAAAAACTGAACTATTTTTGACAATATGAATTCACTGCTTTCCCGTGGTACCCAGGTAAGGGTACATAGCTCGGGAATTTTATTATCTTACTTAACTCCCAAGACAAATACCGGACAATTTCATGGTATTTTAGTGTTAGTTGATTGTAAATAACCATCAGAACCATGTTAAGACAGCGTCTTAAAAAGGTTGCAAATCAAGATATATAGAGGTCTATTTTGATTGGTTACTCAGGGTTATATTCATGTTATATCATGTAATGAGCCAAACAGAGACACTGTAAGAAAAGGTGTTAGATCCCAAGGGAGTTAAAAAAACTGGAGTTCTTTTTGATTTTCATCTGCAGGTTATCTCTAATGTCCATGTTGGAAATGCCAACTTGAATGTCAGAAAAAATGTACTGAGTGGGTGGAGTATTGGAATAAATCGCACATTTTTACATGTATAAAGTGCCCATTCATGGCATCTGAAGTGTGAAGCCACAAGGGAAGTAGAGAAATGAGCGGAGCACGAAATTAAACATGCTGAATTACACAATTTCATTAGTGAGTCATTAAAACATTAAGAACTGATATTTGAATAGATTGCAACCAATTGAAACTAATGTCTGTACCAATTGGCAAAATGCCTTTGGTTATAGCATGGCAAAAATCTTGTGTTATGTAAGTACATACTCTGGGCAGTGATGTTTCAATACATCTTTTCAATAATTTTAGAAGTTCACAATTATGCATGTTTCATGACCTATTCAAAATCAGCATTAAAAAATTGCCATTCAAAATGAGTCCAAAAAAAGGCCTAGTATTAGGTCAGTGGTTTCATGGCGCTCTTCCAACCTGAACTTTTGAGAAAGCCATCTCAAAACTATTATGTTACAATGTACAGAATCGGCTGGTGGTGAAATGGTTGAAGTTCACCAAATAAAATATTTTTGACCTATTTATAATGTTCGCTAATCCTTAACTCAATAGATAGGGTGATTTATATGACAATAAATGTTTGAACATTTTGTAAACAGAGCCAGCCTTTGCAATTAGGATCATAGAGGAAATGACTGGGGCAAACACACAAGACGAACACAAGACTTGTATGTTTTTGATTAAAAACAAACCTAAACAATTAGATACTGTCAATTTTAGAGATATGGAACAAGTTGACTTGATTTAAAATTTATAAAGATAAACTTTTAAGTATCCTGACCCCATACATAATCAATTCTGTAGAGTTTCACACAATTAGTTCAATCTGAGATGAGCACTAAAACATAGGATGTGTACAGAACGAATAGCAGTGACAAAAATTGGCACTAATTCACTCATATAATCCAAACCAAACATCTTGTAGGTCTAAGATTCACAGGGTAATGAGAAAAATCTGTAAACAGCCAATGGCGGTATGGACGGATGCTTTTTCTAGGTATTGCAGCTCTGGGGTGTTGAATAATATAGGGTTTGTACATTGTGAACCTATGTATAGTCTATACATTGACGTAAGAAGGTGGAGACCAAAAACGTCCATAAATCAGTCTGCCTGCATGGAAGGAACTTGATGAAGCATGTGACTGTTGGAACCAAACCTCAACAAAGCTCGATATCGGGCAGTTAGGCGGTTGCCTAGGAGCTTATCAAAAGCATAGGTCTAAACACTTTCAGTTACTCGACTAAAATATATTGAGTTTGGCTAATCTTAACTCATCTAGAAAAGATTTGAACTTTTAAGAAATGTGACTTTTTTGACATTTTTTCCCCCCCCCCCCCCCTTGTCAGACCAGGGGAGACCCTGGGCGATGGTTACATGGTTAATAGGCTTGTGTGTCCTCCTACAAGTTTGGTTACTCTAGCTCACTGATGAAAAAGTTTATGGCAAAATTGGGTTGAAATGTTGACCTTTTGACATTTCCCTACCCCCCTGTCAGACCCAGGGGAGGACCCTGGGGGAATGAATTACATGGTTAATAGGGGCTTGTGTCCTCCTACAAGTTTAGGTACTCTAGCTCATCTGATGGAAAAAAGTTATGGCAAATTGTGAAATGTTGACCTTTTTTGACATTTCCCCAACCCTCTGTCAGACCCAGGGGAGGACCCTGGGGGTATGGATTACATGGTTAGTAGGGGCTTGTGCCCTCCTACAATATATCCAAGTTTGGGTACTCTAGCTCATCTGGAAAAAAAAAGTTATGGCAAAATGTTTACCTTTTTTGTGTCCAGACACACAAACTTACATACATACATACACACACGTCCTTACATCCAGACATTGCCATTTCATAAGCCGGATTTTGCTACGCAATCCGTCCAAAAATAGCTTTCTTCAGACACCAAGATTTTTACTACATTTGGTCAGATTGGGGGTCTTTGAGATGACCATTGGCCATGGAGCTTTAACATTTTAATAATAAACAGAATCATAGTGCAATGAGCCCTTCTGAGACACTGCATGTCTTTTGTTTATTTATTTATAACATTTGACATTTGCCAGGCAGAACCCAATATGGCTATGCATTAAAGTCAAGAGACACCTTCAGAACAGCAGGCAAGATTTATGGGGATGAAGTCCGATTTTGGAAGCAGGAAGAAACCAAAGTTCTCAGAGAAAACCTCCAAGGATGAGTATGGACCAGCAACCAAATTCACATATGACACTGGCTCAACCGGGAATCAAACCCAGGCTGCATTGGTGAAAGGTGAGTGACTTCACCGCTACACCCTTCCTCCCACTTTTAAGCTAGTGAGATGAATCTGTTTCCGGTGTGTGGCTATCCCTGTACAACTTGAACGGTGTCTTGACTACTTGGAACAATGATAAACCTTTAGGCATAACTGCATTCACCTTCCACCTACTCTATGTACTTTATGGAATTAAGCACATGATGCATACACTGCAAAAACTGGAGTGTTAACTTTAACACCATGGGTGTTAATTTTAACACCATCCTGGAGTCAATACGGGACCACACCCACTGGTGTTAGATTACACCATGTTAGTGTTATATTAACACCAATTTTGGTGTTACAATGTATGCTACAACACTGCTTGGTGTTAATTTTACACCACATATGGTGTTAATCATTTTTTTAACACTGCCGGGTGTCATATTGACACTACTGGTGTAATTTAATACTCTCCTGGAGTCAATACGGGACCACTCCCTCTGGTGTTAATTAACACCAAACTTTGGTGTTAACATTTATATTTGTAACATGTGATATTTTAGTAGAAAATTATTAATTTCGTTATTTTGTGCTTCTATTATAACTGCTTGCCTCTAACAAATTATAAATAGAACACCAACATCCATAATTAAAATTATGCAGCAACACCGAGTAGTGTTAAATCCTAAATTTCAACACCAGAAACTAACACCAACAAGTTTGACACCGACTTGGTGTTAAATTTTAACACCCCAGTTTTTGCAGTGTAGTAGTTGCAAAGGGTATAATGTAATTACGCCATCCTTTGAAACCAATTTCAAGAGAAACACCTGCTGATTATGTCAGTAAATAAAAGAATGTCTTCAAAAACCTTCCCTTCAATAAAACAAATGTCTTCTAATAAAAGACATTACACTAAAAATAGCCCTCCTTTAACATTTAACAATTGCAATAAACATGTACGCAGTCTACAGCATTTATTTTACCCAAGTCATGCTTGTTTGTGTGCAGCTGCTGAAGTATTTCAATTTGATATTTTTTGGAAGGTTGTTCATTTTTGTTTGCTATTATTTGCTCAGACCAATGTGAATGAAATTGGCATATTTATACAATACCTTTGCACCTAACTCTGTATCATGTGTTTGATTCTGTTAATGGAATAAATCACATAATATGGTATAGGTGCGATGGGTATAATGCATTTATGCCAAAAATTGTTCCTGTTACTGCTGCTATTTAAACAAATACTAAACAATATTTTGTAACCTTCTCTAAATTTTATATGCAATATGCCATTTTCCAAGGTGAAATTTATATTTTACATGGTCAAACACTTCAAGACCTATTTTCCCAAACATTCTGTAATAGATCTGATGTTGAAAATCTTACCAGGGACCTCATAATAATGGGAATTTTACTTTGTATTTGGCAAATAGCATTGTTATAAGGTTAAGAAACAATTTCTAGTTGGAGGTAATATGACATAACCAACACTATCCCCACTAATAGCATTATTATAAAAACAATTAAAAAACAATTTCAAGTTGAGGTAATATCAGCCTCAACCTAAACCAATGTTATCCCCACTAAAGCGTAGATCATTCTTTCATTTTAGATAAGCCACATACGTAGACAACTTTCTCTGGTATACAGAGGAATGAGTCAGTCAGTTGATGGAGGGTGATAATACGGATATAGGAATGTCTTTTGCCTTGATGCCTCTTGTATTTACACTTGTATGCACCTGTCTCCTCAACTGGCTCTACTTTGCTACACTTTACACTTAGTCTGTAATCTAAGGAACAGGTGTCTCATGCTATTGTAAACAGGCAATGGTTATTCTGGTTCAAAAGCAATTGTGTAAAGAATTGTAGCAACAATTTAGGGCTAATGTGTCAATACTGTATGGATTTAAACAATGATTGGATTTATGCCAATACTTGCTACAATTTATGATGAAGGATTGTGTAATCGGAACGAAACGGTTTACACAATTATTAAAATTATCATTTAGTTATAGTTGAAAATGAATGTCATTGGGATGTTTAAAGAAATTGTAACAAACATTTAAAGGCCATGGCCCGAATCGCTACATAGCTCGTGACCCGGAAGAAGCCCGCTTTTAACGGAAGTGGTCACAATTTTGGAATCAGAAGAAGCTACTATTTTTTCTCATTACCATGAAAATCGTAGAGCCAAAGAAGTTTTGTTTAGAAGTTCGGTATGAGGGCGAAAATGTGCCCCATTTTGGTCTCGACCAAATATTGTTTACACAGTACTCTATGGGGCTTGCAGAATCACGTTTTTAGCTCTCGCATTTAAAACGACTGATATATCGACGCGAAAAACTTTAAGTGGTGTTTTTGAGTGAAGGCCAATCTTTAAGATTAAAATTCATAGCCTTAAATTGGGCCATCCCCTAACTAGACCTTTGTGGTCAATTGAGAGACATTCACTCTCCTGACATTTTCACATAATGAGAGATTGTATCGTGAACAGGTTGTCTCACATTCAAATTGTTACATAGTAAATACTGAAAAGGTCAATTAAATGTGCAAAAATGTAGCAAACACTTAAAGAAGGGGTTGGTACATTTTGTGACCCACTTTGCCCAACCCGACTCAGAATTCAGAAGCCTTTACGGAATAAGTGCAGGTGATTTATCTTTACTTTCTCCGTTAAAGGTTGCTGAATTCAGCCGTCGGGTCAGGCAAAAGGGGGGTAATTAAAAATGTACCAACTCTTAAGAGATGTGTGGTCTGTTGAGACTTTCAACTCTTCCTTATGTTTCCACATCATTCATTATCAAAAGGAACAGTGATTCAAACATGTATTGTCTTATTAGTTTGTGCTCGCCAATTCTCCAAGGCTTTTACATATGTGCAAATTTACTTTCTAGTTGTATCATTGGTTTGATACTCGGTGCATTGAATTGAGTGTGCTTTGTCATAGATTCTTGCTAGAATTCTACATATAAAGGCCCTTGCCCATTCCAAAATATAGAATTGAAATTTAGCCGATATGTATCAACACGTTTGCAAAAAAAATGTATCAAAAGTTCCAAGAAATAGCAACTTGTGTTCATTTCAAATGTCAACACTTTGCCTAAATTTACACTGCTTGCTGTGTGATACATGGGCTGGTTATCCAAACTTGACTGAAAAGGCAATACAGACCCCCGTGTTACTAAAATTGCAGCTAACATTCCATGAAATTGCAACCCTGTGGTCAAACTAATGCACCCGGATTTTAACCTCCGAGTACTACCGGCGAATTTGATGGGTATGCAAGAATTAACGGCTAGAATAACCCATAGGGAAAGGGTAAGAGGAAACAGAGAGATAGGATTAAGTTGGTAATGCCGAACCGGCGCCGAATTTGATGGGTGGAATTGATTATATAATGCTATGAATAACCAATCAGGGAAATGGTAAGAGTAACAGAGAGATAGGAGACGTTGTGTAATGCCGAACACCATTCTATTGAAGCCAATAAGTTACCATGGAAAAAAAGGTTTGGTTAAAGATACCTACCGTTTGTCCTAATAAACGCCCGGGGGGCGGTGCATGTTTCAAAAGGGAGGGCGTTTATACAGTCAAAAAATGGCAGTCAAAAATCCGCAAAAATCACCTCTACACACGCTTATTTTTGCTGCTTACCAAATACCCCTTACCAACGAATGAGCAAGCAGACGCTGTTTTCACACTACCCGAGGTCACAGTTCCATACTACTTGAAACTAGTACCAACTGTGCACAACAGCGATTATGATAAGGATAATGACCGTCCCTGCCATTATACTTTTTTTTTTTTTTTTCATGGTCTTTGAAGTTTAAACTTGTGTAGCCAAATCCTAGTGGGGGACGTTTATTAGAGCAGGGGCGTTTTAATATAGGCACCAAACCCGGTTATTCAATAAAGAGATTGTAAGAAAAACTCTAACTTCTACATATGTTTCCTTAACTCAAAAACCTGATAGAAAGAAGTATGATCACAACAGGAAAAAATAGCGTCATTCAGGATTACCCTACACATCACAGTAATCATGCACGTGGGTTTTCACATGGGCAGCTTGAGGTCAAAACTTGCATTTTGTTTTTGCCAACAAAAAATATGATAATAATGTAGCTGCAACAACTTGCGCGAGTTCAAAATAAGTAGATGCACTGGCCCGCCTCATTGGTTGCTGGCAATGGGCGCGGTGGTCGTTACATGTGCATTTTTTTCGGTTTCTGCCTAGCACTTTTGTTTAAAATGAGGAAATGACCTGCCAAAATGTTTATTTTAATTTATTTCATCTTTTGTTATATTCCCTGAAACAAGAGGCTTGGCAATTAATGGACTCCTAAACTGGTATTTACTGGCCCTAACAGAGTAGTACCTTTTCATGAGGCATAATTGCCTGTGACGGTGAACGAATACTTATTTGACTTCTTGTACTTTTTATACCAAAGTTTCCCATCATCTTAGTAATTCAACTTGCAAACCATTACAGCGACAGTGCTACCACCAAAAGAGAACTTTATTGACTGTGGTTTTCTGTATAACATTAATCAGCGAGAGTTCGGTTGATTTTGACATATTAGTTTTCCTGTGCAATCTCGGAGAATATTCTCGCTCTCCTCAAAAGGACTTTAATTCAACTTTACCAAGCACTTATATTTGTATTCATTGATGATGTCAAGGACTTCACATATATGACATCAATGCTTGCCTTGTATTTGAGCCTATCAAATAGCAGGGTTGGAACTATACCGTTTGGAATTTCAACTAACACTTCAGCTGACATATGCGACAAATTCTGACACAGAATACGGAAGTCGGTTTGGTGTTTTCAAAGGGTGTGTCTTTTAAGGGTTTTGAGTTCGTTGCGATCTTACTAGAATAAATTTTCCAGAATTCACATATATGTTTTTGCAACGGTGGCTGATTAAGAATCGGAAATAAAAAAATGGGGGGTCACCGACTTTGTTTTTAGATATAGCCAAAACAAAAAAAGGTTATGTTGTCCTTTTTTTAAACCACGTAAGTCTATGGGAGAAAAGTAAAAATTTGACGTTAGATCGCCTACTAAATAAAACCCTCTCGATAAAATTTGTAATTTCTAAATATGGTGAGGTCTCGATGCATCTTCAAAATTTGAAATAAAAAATGCGGGTCACCGACTCCGGACTATTTTTCCATTTACACGCCGAAAACAATGAAAGTGGCCCTTTTTTCATATTGGGCGTCTTGTTGGGCGGCATGAAAAATACGCGTCACATTCGGCATGCAGCCAAAGCAGGTAACGACGGCGAGAGATGCGAAGATTTTACAAACGCAAAACAAGAGCACAGTTATTCGCGGTGTCTGCGCATGATACCTTCGCAGCACAAACTAAAATTCTTCCATTTGTCCAGCTGGGCTCACACAGAATGCTGAAGTTGTAAAGCAGCTTGCGCGTAATCAAATCACACGTCAAACCCCTTAAAGTCCATCCACAATGGTAAATTTCAACCTTTCAATGACGGTCATGTGATTGTAAAAGGATTCTATTCTTATACCCACTTTTAGCTCATGATCATGAAATGTCTTGTATCCTGATGTGTTTCGTAGAAACAGGATAGGCACATTGCAATGCATAATGAGACTGGTTCAAAACACTCCTACTTTTTAGGATTGTCACAGCTTTGTTTCCATGATCAATATGAAATGAATGATACAGAAGAATTACTCACCTTTTGTTAACAATAAAATAAAGATGACTCAGAGATTGAAATATAATTTTGTGTTTGTAGTAATTCAAAATAGTGATCTAGAACTAAAGATAGTCACCTAAAATGCTTAATTCCAAATTTAGAGATGGAATTAATTGATTTTCATTTTCATGCACTAAACATTTAGCACAGTATAACAGTGCCATAGGATACAGTGTATTATAACAAAAATTCAAGATCCAGAATTTTATACTAAGTGGAGATTTCCTATAGGAAGGACTTCGATTGGAGCTTAGTTATTCACGTATGTATATGCAAAAAAACAATTTGTTTGAAGAATTAGTGCGCCCCCTTCGGGAATCTCTGAGTCAGCCTTCAAGTCATTTTTGTTGATAGGGACTTTAACATGTTAAACTAAGAGAGTAAGAACTAATAACAAATTTATTGCATATAAGCTTGTTTGGATTGCTTACTACCATCTTGGAAAAAGGGTTGGCACGTACTTGTTTGACCGTACAGAAAATCGTTCCCATCTCCCCGGACAAAGTGGAATCTGAAATGTGTTACAGTGCGCCTGACAGTACTCAACAAGAGAAGATAGCACAGTAGCGTCCCACAATTGCATGCTTCCAATGGAAGTTTTTGTACAGGCTGTCCCATGTGAATCGTAAGATAAAACATGGTGTAACATAATGCAAGTTGTGATCAGACTGTCAATTTAGCAATGTTTATAATAAACGATTCACATGAGTACGTACAAAATCTACCATTGGAATAGGCAATGCTTTGTGGGAAACTACTGAAATCTTCTCTTGCCTACTCAACAGTGTCGGTGGGGAAGGGGGAGGATGCCAAAAAAAGGGTCAATTTTTCGTACCTTCAAAAATGGCGAATTATGTAAATGGAAAGAGCGATTTTCCACAGGTGTGGCAATACTTTTGACAAAGCTTTTTGTGTGCGCAAAGTCGAAAAAAAAATAGTATAAATTCCGTTTTTTGGCCATACAAAAGCCAAAGCCGTAAAGATATCAACACCAAACTTGGCACAAATACACACACGAAAAGCTTACGTTGATATCGTATTTTAAAAAATGTATATATCTTGTACGGCTTAGGGACAGTAACAAATAATCACTTTAATGCATTTTGCGCCTATATGACCGATATGAGCACCGAAGGATTAAGTAATAACAAAATGCAAAAGGCTTATACTTTGTGCATGATCTTCTTACCAATATCTAATCGTAAAAATAAAGCACAAACCACACAAAAAAAACACGCAAGAGTGGGGCTCGAACTCACGATACAACGTTTCATTAGATTAAGAGTCCGACATCATTACCGCTAGCCACTCGGCTCTACTGTATCGGTTACCGGACTTCTTAACATAATGCTAATAATTTTGT